>JAFJYH010000351.1:0-43119 GCA_017365405.1 Cadophora malorum | reverse complement strand
GGGGGGGGGGGGGCTACCCAGGTGTCTTGTTTGTGTCGGCCAGCTCGAGTTGGACTCTGTAGACGCGGTTGACGCTGTCGATGAAGAGGATCAGGATGAAGATGAAGGTGATCTTCATCCCGTATTGGAGTTTCGCTACTATCGGACTCTCGCTGCTAGAGGGTTGTTAGCTTGTGCCCAATTTGAGAGAGGGGCTACGCATACATGAAGGTAAACATCTTGCGGCGGATCGTGAAGGGGAGGGGCACGATGAGGAGCATGAAGAGCGTCATCTCTGCTACGAGGAGCAGGAAGACCTGTTGTGTTGTTAGCTTGGTCTGTCTTCGTCGCCAGCTGCAGCCTGCCAGATGGGCAGTGGTGTGCCAATGTCAAGACTTACGAGACTGTAGTAGAGCGTCATTTTGGCGGCTTGTTTGTGTCGTTTCGTTTGAGGTACTCGTAAAATCGAATCGTGTCCTGATGCAAGCTGTTTAGTTCAACTGTTGATGCTAGGCTCCGTCCCGAGGTAGCAAAGACAACAGATTGTCTCGAAGCTGCAAACGAGTAAAGGATTGATGGAGAAGAGGCTCACTGTTGTTTCGGATTCTCGCAGAAGTTTATCTCGAGGTGTTCTCCAGTCGAAGTTGTGTTGTGTTTGGGAGAGAGCGAGATGCCGCGACGAGAAGTGGTCGTGTGGTGGTGTGGCTTTACCGTAGCTTGGAGCTCGCAACGTCATCAGCTTGCCCAGCAAGGAATTTTCCGCTAACCGCATGGTTAGCGAAAGTGGCGCTTTTCACGTGAATAGAGGAGTCTACGTCACGTGCGACCGCGAAGAATAATTCAAGTTGTCGCAATACCCTGTGTCTGCAAGACGATTAGTCAAGAGAAGATATTCATATTCATTTATGAATCATTTGTCTACAACGAGTTGAAATTTGACTGCTCTGGGCCGTTGCTTTTCTCAAGGACCATGCTCTTCATCCCTCCCAAGGTCCACCAAATCTATTCAGATGCACTAATCTAACTATGCTTTATTTTTCAACGTCCTATGCTACCGAAAAGACATGTATGCAAATGCTATGGCACCGAATGATGTCCCGGATTCAGCCCTCTGCCTCAATTTCATAACTATTCGACTTGTGCTTTGGCTGGAATTTGAAATCCTTGTGAGCAGGACCAAGGTACATTTCACTAAAATAGTTAGTAAAGCATGTAAGTGGAAGCCTTCACCACATACCTGATCTTGATCCAGTCCAAGTAGTTGTCACTAGCCAGTAAAGTCTCCATATCATCTCTACCTCTGTACGCGGGAGGACGATCCTGCAGACTAGGCGGAAGATGGGCGAGAATACCAACGGGAACATATCTATGTGCAAAGCTCAACCACTCTAGCAAGAATCGTCGTGTCTGTCCAACTCCAACTTCATCAGATCCCCATGCCTCAAGTCCGTATTTGACGAACTTCTCAACATAGCCGAGTCGTTGGGATGCGGTCTTGTCGAGGTATTGTCCCTGTTCGATTTCCTCAAATATCCATGGCTTGATGAGCGCTCCTCGGGCAACCATGACCGAATCGACTCGTGCGTTCTGGATGTGATCAAGGTAATCAACGTGCGAGTAGCAGTCACCGTTTCCGATGAAGAACATCCTTCCATCCTTGGTGTTCGCTTGAGTACGCTCGTCCGGTTCTTGGACAGTATCAGTCAATTGAGCCTTCTTCTTGTTGTAAGACTCGATCAGAGCACCACACTCGGCAATATATGTCCAGTCAGCATTCTTGGTGTATCTCTGCTGTCTGGATCTGCCGTGAAGAGTGATTGCCGCACATCCTGGGGCACCAAGTCGCTCTCTTGACTCGAAACCACCAAATGCCAAACGTTCAATGGTCTTGGTTGCAGTAGGCTTTTCGGTCCTGGTACCCATTCTGATCTTTGCTGTGACTGGAATGTCTCCAGAAACTGTATTCATGCCTCGAATCATCTTCTCCAGTTTTGAAGGGGCATCGAGCAATCCTGAACCTGCACCAGATTGATAGACCATCTCAATGGGACACCCGCAATTAAGATCCATCAGTCGAATATTTGGTAGAAGTTTTGCCATGACTTCAGCTGCTTTGATGGCTTGCCAAGGTTTGCTTGCTGAGATCTGTGTAGCAAACTTGAGATCCTTGGAGTTATCATATCCTTGGACGATTGAAGTAGGAGTATATCGAGGAGGAGATATCTCGCTCTCATGTGCTTTCATCAATGCCCACTCGGATTTCTGACCTTGAATCAATGGAGTGGACATAGCCATCTCGGAGTAAGTGAGCTGTGCTCCGAACTCAACGCACATCCTTCGGAATGGGAGATTTCCTTGCGTGGTCAAAGGTGCCAGAACGGGAGTTTCAGGGCCAAAGTAGATTCTTCTCTTTTCGGAAGGCAGAAGTGGCGGATCCTTAAACTGAGCACGATTCTCCTCCCGAGCCTCAGATTCAGTTTCCTGCTTCTTCTTGTGATAGATCTTCTCCATTTCCCGCTGATCCTCGTCTAGCCATTTGGTATATTCTTCGGACTTGTTAGTTGGGAATCTTCTTCGGGCAAGATCCAACTTGTCTTTCGTGCCGACCACGTTGTAGACTCCCTTGCGGTCCTCGCCCTCGATTCCTGTTGGATCGGCTCCTTCACGGCTTGTCAAGACCAACTCTTTTCGACCATCTTCTCTCTCAATTTCTTTTGAATGGCTTCCAACGAATCTGCACTTCCATCCTGCATGGCAAACACCGTAGACCTCCCATACTGGGCACTTCCCTTCAAAGGTTGTCAAGTCTTCCCGCTTCCCCTCCTTAAGATACTTTCGAAGGTCGTGACAGCATCTGCATGTGTCGCCGAAGTCGCAATTCAACGGAGAAAATTCATTTGTAGTCGCTCGAGAGTTGCAAAGTCTGATAGCATCATACCATGACCCAAACTCACGGCTTTTGTTCTGACCCTTCTCCTTCTTCTTCTTGTTCTTGTTCTTCTTGCCACCTTCATTATTGTCTCGATCATCGGCCCGTAGTCTTCCTTCTGCAGCATCATCATCTGCAACTGGGTTTGTTGACTCTCCTCCCCTCTTATAAGTATCAATCAGGTACCTGGCTGCTTGTTAGCGTCGAGGTCTGAGACGTAATGTCGTTGCCAAATCACTTACTCGGGCTTGACCAACGCCACACCTCTGACCTTGTCTCTTGAATCAGTGGCCGGATTGCCGTTTCCGTTTGGCGCAGCTTCATGCTGCTCAATTTTGACTCTTTTGGCTGCTGGTTCTTCTGAGTCTTCCTGCTTGATAGAACCATTTCTTTCAGCTTTCTCGATCCTGGTAACAGCAGAGTCTTCTGGAAGAATTGTTTGCGGGGGGTATTCTGGCTTGACATCGGTCTCTAAAGATCTCTTCAGAGTCTCCTCGGGAATTGGCGCACTGTCTGCCATTGTGTTTATTGTAGTCCGTCGCGTGCTCTGTTGAGGACAGGCTCAGGTTGATTTGGAAAGCTTTGAATAAAGTCAAGTAGCAATGCGAACGGTGGAAGAAAAGTCAGAAGTGGTTGCCCTTCACCAAGTTGATCTCAAGTAACCAATTGAGATGCGAATGGGCCTTCTTTTGAGCTTCACTTTGCATTTCCTCGTCGTGTTGATGCCCCTCATTTTTTCTATCGAGCTTATCTTAGCGCATTTATTCTTCAGCCACATGTTGTACCTTAAATCTGGTCAGGGCTGTGGCGGAGCTTTGACTTCGATGTGGCTTCCAACCAACCAAGTCATTGTTGCTTCTGTTGGTTCCTGGATCGTCAAGGTGCCCGCCCCTGAAACCTTGGAGAAGCTCAGATGAACAACATTTCCCCGCAGAGGAGATGACTTGTTAAAGCCTTTTCCTAGGGATACATATCTTCATTCTATCACCTGTCGTTTGGTTCTGGACGCCGATAAACATTTTCTCCAATCAACTATCCGATGATGCATTATGCAGATCGGCTGAAACTTATTACAGGGGGAGTAACCTCTGATGCGACACCGAGACCTCCAACATTCCTCAGTTCAGCCGTGGTCCCCATCTCCTTTTGTAGAACAGCCAACAGCCTCGAATCGTAATTGTCCCGGCACAGACAATAATGAGAATTACTGGCCATCGCTTCAAGAACCTACGGCGCATACAAAATGGCTGATGCTCAGAAATCTCCCGACAAGGGGACAAGGCCGACGGTCAAAACAAGCAAGCTGCTGCGCTCCCAGAAAATTATCCAGCTGTCCCCGTCCGATACCAGACCACAGGACATACCGGAAGATGCAGAACCGCCGCGAGAAGTATCAGCTCCCTCAAGAAGTCATACTCCCGGGCACTTGTCTACCAAGAGTCAGGACAGGAGGAAGAAGGCTTCGGAACTAGCTCTGCGACAACGCTCGCAGTCACTTTCTCAGAAAGATCAATCCTCCCCATCCACATCGAAACCACCCTCCTCGAAGCCATCTTCTTCACGTACCCAAACACCCAAACCGGAGACTCCAACCTCTCCACCAGTTTCCAAGACTCCCGGCCCGCTGGCAGTCATTCCTGACCCGCGACGGCCCCTCAATCTCCGATCTACATCTGCGATTGCATCTAAGCCCCGAGAAGGAGGAACCTCCCCTGCCCCTCCACGGAATACCACACCAGCTCAAAGACCACCACGCGGTCCACATATACCATTTCCACCACTACCAGATCCGAAAACAGCACCAGATGTTGAGCCAGCACCAGCTAGTGGTATGTACTGGTCCCGAGCGCCAGTATCAGGAGCTTCACATACATCGTTACGAGCACATACTACGACTTTGATTGGCTCGAATGTATATGTTTTTGGAGGATGCGACTCCAGGTCCTGCTTCAATGAACTCTATGTTTTGGATGCAGATGCATTCTACTTCTCATGTCCGTACGTGTGTGGAGATATACCAGTTCCTCTACGAGCCATGACTTGTACAGCAGTGGGAAAGAAGTTGATTGTGTTTGGCGGTGGTGACGGACCGGCATACTATAACGACGTATACGTTCTGGATACCGTCAACTTCAGATGGAGCAAGCCCAAGATTGGGGGAGACCGACAGCCGAGTAAGAGGAGGGCACACACGGCATGTTTATGGCGCAATGGGATATATATCTTTGGGGGAGGAGACGGCGTTAGGGCGTTGAATGATGTGTGGAGGCTGGACGTTGCAGACACGAATAAGATGTCTTGGAAACTCATCTCGGCACCATCATCTGCCTCCTCAGACGACAAGTCGAAACCTAAAGCCAGAGGATATCACACGGCGAACATGGTTGGGTCAAAACTCATCATCTTCGGAGGCAGTGATGGCGGGGAATGTTTCCGCGATGTTTGGGTCTTTGATGTCGAGACCTTGGTCTTCTCACCCGTCCACATCCCGGTCTCATATCCGCGCCTTAGTCACACGGCTACAATCGTAGGATCCTATCTTTTTGTGATAGGAGGCCATGATGGTGTGGAGTACAGCAATGAAGTTCTGTTGCTAAATCTTGTGACGATGGTTTGGGACAAGAAGAAGGTGTATGGGATGCCACCTCGTCCGAGAGGTTATCATGGCACTGTGCTACACGACAGTCGGCTCATTGTAGTCGGTGGATTTGATGGCGGGGAAGTGTTTGGCGATGTGCAGATTCTGGAGTTGGCTGTCCATGCTTATTACAGCCAAATCAGCCATTTCAGCATTGATGTGTAAACATATTGCTGTAGGAAGCATATTAGAGCTTCTACCACATTCAAGTCAAATTTTCATATCCGGACCAGGTGTTGGGAAAGGAGAAACGAAGGGAAAGGGCTGAAGCGAGGAGTTGGTGTTTTGCTTCGTTTGGAGGTAGCGACTCATCTTTCAGCGTGTGGAATTGCTTCATAGTGTTCACTTACCGATGTTTCAATGATTTATGACTGTAGACGAGGACATGTATGTATATATGATTATCAGGGCAAGCGAGCAAGCACATCGATCTTCAGTTTTCTGAGTGTTTTTTCATATTTCTCATCGAGTAACATGGTGTAGCTATTTACAGTGACATTCTGCCTCTCGGCAGACAACTCTTCTGATTTCCATATCTGTATTTGAGACGCGAAACGGAGTGTAAACCAAACACCAAACAATGCTAAAAGACGCCATTATTCATACACCCATCGACTTGCTTATCCACCTCTCCCACCTGTATCGTGTATCCCAAAGCATCACCTCAATTTCCGGCTAAAGTACGATTTTTTTCAAGCACTGCTGCAGCCATGGAGCCTTGAAACTTCCATTCTTATTGTCGAAACCTGCTTGCTTAATCGACATCCTGCTCAGCTGGCTTGCCCTTCGTAGCTTTGGGTGTCGATTTGGGCTTGTTGGCAGACTTCTCATGCTCAGCTGCCGATTTGCGTGCTTCGATCTTACGCTCTTCAGCTGCTACCATATCTGTTTACTCTTTAGCTATAACCTCACAAAGCTTCATCGACAGTCTCAAAAACGAGCCATGGGGGGGAAGAAAGACCAAAAACATACCCCTCCACAAATCCTCCCCCTCATACGCCTCATGATGAATCCTCTTCTCGATAATATGCTTATGCTCGGGATCATTCGGATCCAGAATCTTCACCGTCTCCCACCTCCCCTTCCCCTTACTCGCATCCCCCACCTCGAACGCGGCCGTCGCAATCAAAATCGCCAGCGTCAACCCCTGCGCGTAAACTCTTGCCTGCACCAATTTCTGCGCCCTCGTCAAATACGGATTCCTGCCTACAAGTCCCAACGCGATACCCAAACTCGCTACCCACGATGCCGTCACGATAGGATAGCGGTTCTCGCGCCCCCAGTTTTTGAAGCGCTGGAACGCGGTCTCGTTCTCTTTTAGAGCCGCGAGATCGCTGGAGGCCCGGTCTTTGTATTGGTTTGCGGGGTTGCGGGCGGATTCGAAGGATCGGGAGGAGCGGTCGGCTTCGACGATGGCGAGGAAGGTTCCGGAGGAGGTGACGAGGAAGGTTTTCATGGGGAGGGTGAGGGAGCGGAAGGTTGGGAAGCGGTGGTGGGCTGCGAGGACGGTGGTTGTGCCCTGTCAGAAGAGAGACGTTAGCTACTGTTTCTGCTGGCGTTTTGCTGGGTTTTGAAGGGAGGGGTAGAAGGGATAAGAGGAGAGGGAGTGAACGTACGACTATGAGGCCGAAAAGGCCGCCTTTGATACCGCCTTTGAGGGTGGCATTGTAATGGGCTTCCTCTTCTTCTTTGGTGAGGATCTTCATTTTTGCCGGTGTTGTGAGGGGATCAAAAACTAGCTATGCTGTTTATTTCGGAGGGTCGTATGTTCAAATGGTTTCGAATTGCTCTCCTGTTCGTTCCTGAAGATCTTGCTGTTCTGTAGCGGCCTTGCGGATGTAGGTAGCTGTGGTGAGGAAATCGTATGTTGATATCAATCGATCGTTCGTCTAGCTAGCTAGCAAATCCCGAGGTATCTCAGAGGCGTCTTTGGTCAATTGAATTCGAATTGAATGCTGAAAGATAGAGAAGAAGAATCTTGGATTCTCTTCCGATTATATTCTTATTCTTTTGCCTGACAAGCAGTTGGTTCTTTCCGAAATAGATATCCGCCCAAATCCCGAGGTGCGTAATTGTGGTGCTGGAATTTTTTGTCAGCTCTGCGCATGAGGCTCGCTCGCATGATGTCAATGGGTTGTGGTGTCACTGCTGTGACGACGTAGATTTGATAACGACCATAGCTTTTATTATAAAATCGCACCTCGCGCAATCGAGAGACGCTGCTTTTGGTGGCGGGGTGTTAGTATGCCCAACCTATCTCTTGATAAAACAAGTCCCTCCGATGTTGCCCGCCTTCAGACCCCGAGCCTTCGCCGATTGTTAAACGCCTGAACTCGTTTCTCCATGTTTTGCTGCTGCATCTCCGCTACGACCTTCATATCTGCTGAGTTCAGATGGCGGGAACCGGGTTGTATCGTGCGATTTTGAGAAGAGAATGGTCCTATTTTCCATGGGATGGGATTGTAACTCTCTGGATTGCTGGGTACCTGGTTACTGGGGTAGGCTAAGTGCTTACTTCGTTACAGGACTTGGAGAAGGTCAGGTATGTTTGACAGTGGTTGGGTGGGATATAAACAAGCAGATGTCCCCGAGAGTTGTGTCCAATGGAGTTTCATGTGGGATATCATTACATATATGTCTACCAGGAGTTGGCTGTCTGGAGGTTCTCAAGTGTCATTGACTTTGAATGTCCCACAACTTCTCAGATACTCCAGGTCCTTGGTCGTTCAGATTTCCTTAGACCTTTAACATTCGACAAGATGGCAACTTTCTGCGTAGACAGCTGTTAAAAGAATGAAAGTCTCCAGACAGAACAGGTTCAACCTTATCTCCCTTGTTTACTTTGACGGAGATCCGAGGAGATCTTCACTTAGCGATGCATTCTGGGACAACTTCGTAGATTGACTTTGGAAGATTGCGCATGATGACCAAGTGGTTGAGGAAGACAACAATAATCAGATGTTGCTCCTTGATCAAGCATCATCCTATTCGTCAATATACTTACCAAACGCATCGATCTAGGCGGAGAGTAAGACGTGTGCATACCCACTGCATGGAGGCTTGAATCGAGTCGGCTTTTGACTGGATGAGGCCTAACTAGAGAGGGATTGAACCAACGAAAATCATGAGTCGTCATGTTTCTGACTCGAGCTGCTTGCATACTCCTTGTTGGCCGTGCTTTGATGGAATTAATGGGGATTCTGGAAGAGACATTAGGTTTCCATATATCAAGATTATTCGAGTCGGATCCACCGTGCATAGCAAGGGTAGGGCTCTTCTTGAACATTATTAGGGGTCCATCGACTCCATATGCTCGCAAGCATGAACCTAAAATCCCAACCCACGCTGCAGCAGAGGAAAGGAAAGTCCCAAGTCCAACCTGGGACTTTTACAAGGAATCTGGGACAGGTAGCAAACAACAGCCGACCAGCGGTACCAGTGCCACTGGTGTCGGGCCATGCTGGAAACAGTCTGGTGAAATCAGCAAGAAGCCGGTATGCCGCAGGAACCAGAGCCTACAGCAGCGATGCATTAGCAGCTCATGGCGACTCAGAGAGAACGAGCAGTCGAGAAAGTCTTGACTACCAATAGTAAACACGATCTTCATGAACAGGATGGCTGGTCGGGCCTGATTTAGCTGGACTGTGCTATATGATGAGCCGTACACCGCCTGTAGGCTTGTAGAACTATATCATCAGAGGTAACCCTCAGGTCTCGTCCCCTTCTAGCACCTACCTACACTGGCTACCCTGTCCTGCGAGGTAACGGTCGGCCTAGACTTCTTACTCACCGTCTTCCCTCCTCTGCCCTTCCGCATTCCTTGCCATCCTTGACTCCGGAGCCATAACAAACGCAGCAGCTTCCCTGGTGTTTCTGGGTGGATTTTGCGTCCTAACCTCACTTCACCCAAGTCCTCACCCGCACCACCTCACTTTACGAACTTACTTGTATACGCATAATAAACACTTTCCGACCTCCTGATTCCGCCCGCCGACTCCTAACAGTTAATCCTTCCTCTTTCTTGCTCCTGTTTGCCTCTCCATCGCCCTTCTAAGGAACAAGCCGCCGTGGTCGAGTGGAGCGTTATGGGAGGAATTAACGATTGGTTATCTAAGTACGTTAGCGCGGGTGCTGTACCAGCACCAAAAGAAGCCGGGCTGTCATCGCCAACGGGAACCACCCTCGAACCTGAAGGTCACTTTATCTACTCCAACGCCAGTTCTCCGTTCTCCAACAACCAGCCGCTCACTCCCAACAACGATAACATTGAGAGCGACGCTTTTACGATGCAGATGACCTCTCCCATCGACATCGCCACACCAACCAGAAACGCATCTTCATCTCCGTCATCGCAAGGCGTCGGCGTCAAGCCCACCACGAACTTCCTCGATCCCGATTCGCGTACCTCCGCCATGATGAGCGGCAACAATTTCGAGAATGGCATGGGCAGAGGCCGTCAGGACTCTTTCGCAGGAGCCAAACCGATCTCTATGAACAATCCAAATAGAAACGGAGATGGTAGGCCGCGCAGGGAAAGTTTGGCTGGAAGCTTGGTACAAGGCATGAGCTGGGGAGGCGTTTCTGTCGGAAGCTGGATTAGAGATGAGTAAGTTTACAATTATTCCATGGAAGATATTTGGGCACCTCGAGTCTACGAGTCGAGTCCGGAGTCTCGAGTCTTGCTCGTGCGCCACCGCTCTTTGGCAAGACACTGACGGTTTCTAGCATCATCATGGCCGGGACGTCACCATTTCCTTATCAGTCGCCTTCTTACCACTCGTCTTCATATCTACCCAAGTTGGAAGCAAATTTCATGAGAGATTTCGCATGCTGTGGCCAAACTCTACCTACTCTTCACGATTTATTACAGCATTACGAGGAAGCACATGCACAGCAAACACCGCAATCATTGCGTACGGCTTCTGCGGCGGCAAGGGCCCGCGAGAACTCGACGCCCAACAGTAAAGCAGCCATCGCAGCTCAGGCGGCTTCAGCAGTTCAGCAACAAGCTCAGCAACAGCAGAATCAAACATTACAACCCCCGCGAGCTCCAGGTTTACAAATGCCACAAGGCGGACCAAGTGTGGGTGGAATCCAGCTGATGCGACAGCAACAGCAATCGCAGCCCTCGACCCCGGTTCAGAAGAATGTGCAGCCAGTCTTGGAGGATATGGAAGGTGTGGAGGACATGGAGATGGACGATGCTGTCGGACCTATGGACAACCCACCAGATACGCCCGTGCAAATGCACCAACAACCCCAGATGGCACAGCAATCCTTCTTTGGGCAACAACCACGACCAAATCTTAATCTGAACTCAGGCGGGATGCAACATTCTGGGCTTCGAACATCCCAGCCCTCCACCCCAGCTACTGCAGGGTTTGGTTTCCAGAACAATCCGACCGTTTCATCGGTAAATACCCCAACGCTCAGTGCCCAACCGATCCAGCAACAGTCACACCAATTCTCGCCTGAGACCTCTGTACCGGGGACACCAGCAGGGGAAATGGAGGATGCGTTCGCAAATATGCCAATGAACATGAACAACATGGGCATGAACATGAATATGAACATGTCAAGTATGAACTATCCATTTGGAATGGGATCGGATAGCTTGTCATTGGACCTGTGTATAGATGAGCCCGCCAAAAGATTATACAGCCCCAACGGATTCACCCAACAGCGACTACAGCAGCAGTTTGCGCAATTCGGACTTGGACAAGGACAATTCGGTAATAACGACGAGCTGATGCGGGCGTACAGACAGCAGCAAATGATGGCCATGAACGCTATGCCTCAAGCTGGTATGATGATTGGAGAAGAGCACAAGCCATTTAGATGCCCAGTCATTGGCTGTGAGAAGGCGTACAAGAACCAGAATGGTCTCAAGTAAGTTCTCTTGAGCTCTGCAGCGGCAGAGATGCTAATGAGTTCTAGATATCACAAGACACATGGCCACCAAACTCAGCAATTACACGAAAACGGTGATGGCACATTTTCGATTGTAAATCCAGAGACTTCCGCGCCTTATCCCGGTACACTCGGAATGGAAAAGGAGAAGCCTTACAAATGCGATGTTTGTGGCAAACGATATAAGAACTTGAACGGGTTGAAATACGTAAGTCCATTTTGTCGGGTATTCTGGAGCCGAGGCTGACATTACATGCAGCATAAGCAGCATTCGCCTCCCTGCAATCCAGACTTGAAGCTCAACAGTCATATGGCTGCTGCGGGCTTAGGGCCTCTGGGAATGAATGTTCCTGGTCTACCAGGGATCGGCGAAGAAGGCATGATGTGACCTCCATATTTCAGCTTCGCGATTTACGGCTCTCTTTCCAGCATCAGCACATACATCGGCGTCCTCGTTTTAATTTTCATTCAACAAAAATTTGCATTGGGACGGAGTTTACTTGATTCACGAGCCCAAGATTAAATACCCCGGATAGACTGAATGGGCTTGAACGAATGGAAAGACTTTTGGGCTGGAAATAGAGAGAAATGGGTGCTTTGTCTATGCTTTTGACGACGACATATCTTCTTGGGAGCGAACCACCAGCACACGATCTCGGTATTCAACAAACTCCCCACTTCTTCCGGAACGATACACATCTACCCTTCTCTGGTCAATATTCGAACCTGGCGGTATTCCTGTCTGTTTTGTCCACATCGCCTCATACAAAAGTTACTGGATTACACATTTTCTTTTGTGCTCTTGCTTTCTTGTCTTTACTTGGTTCCCTTTTTCGCGAGATGGTTGGGGCGTTAATAGGAGGTGGTGTTTATAGACCCCTTTTTTTGCTTATGTATATGGGCCGGATGAAAATGAGCACTGACTCAAATGGATCCGCATTGCTTTTTGCTAGGAAAGCTGTCTTCTTTTTGGACAAAAATGAATGGGACGGACGGAGCAGAGCAAGACAGCTAGGGAAAACTGCAGTACATTGTTTCAACACAGAGAGTCTGGCAATGGAAAGGCAGGATTGGAGGGGATCTCTGTGGTATTTCTCTTTTTACACAAATGTCTGAAGTTTATCATTGGGTTGGTTTTCTTTAGCCTTACAATTGCAAAGAGAGCGGCTTGTTTTACTGTCAGAAGTCTATTTATTTTGCGAAGACGGCAAGAGAGAGAAATGGCTAGCTGTTCTGTCTGGAGTATTAGATTTGGACGAGATCGGTCCGTGTCGGAATTGAACAAAACATTTGAAACCATCCTAGTTCTGCATTTGGTATTCGTGTCTACGATCTCAAGGGAAACTACTAAGCTACGTGATCGATGGATGCAGGTGAGACAGGATCTCAGACCCTGCGCTCGACGCGATGCCCGCCTCCGCGAACTGTGAGACCTGGCCTGTAGGCACCTCGCCTGTATGGTACCAAGATCACGACCTATTCCGGAATTGACTTTCCACGTCTGTAGAGCATGTCATTGGTGAAATCTAACCCCGCGAACAGGGTAGATCTTCAGACAGTTCAGGTAGGTTTTAGCACGTACTGTTGATGGATGCGATGAAGCTCGTTCAACAAGTCTACAGAAGATGTTCAAGGATCGAAGGCTGAAAAGTTGACAGGTCGTAAAGATGTGTGGCAGTGACTGACTCGTACTGGTCACACCACCCGTAATGCTACAATACTGGTACAGATATCTTGTTTATTGAATAGTTTGTACGGAAACGGCGAAATAGTCGAGTGATGTAAGACAAGATTGAAGATGTCTTGACGGGTTCGGATTACCTTTCTGAGCTATTGGAGTGCGTAGCTGTACCACATGAATCACGGGGAGCGACAAATGAAACAGGGATCCCACCTTTCTCTCTTCACTACTGCTGTCGTTCATGTTTGTATTCGGATAACTTTCCAAGCGGAAGTCACTCCAGCCAGGGCTGTAGCTTCGAACTCTATTTTTCCATGACATGTGTGCCGCTGCAACTAGATGAAAGGAGGGGTGTTTTGATCGGAAACTCGGAAGCCCTGTAACGACTTGATGAACATCTCTACCGTCTCTTGATGGTTGGGGGTTAAAATGCGGCTGGCTGTCAGATTAGAGTTCGAGGGTGACAGGGGATGCCAATGTTGAGTGTCGTCATAGAAGCCAGAGGCTGGGAACATTGGAAAGTGGGAGCGAGATGAGATGAGAGGATAGTAATCAATGTAGGCGAGCTGACGAGAAGGCTGGCTTGGAAACATCTGAAGTTGGAAGGGTAAAGTTTGTTTTGAGGGGTTGGTGGAGGAGAGGAGCTCTTGGAGAGTGGTGGTGGAGTAGATGTTATTGGCCGTCGACTCTCCAGGTTCGCGTATTTGTTGACCTGTCCGTTGGCGTACTTCAAATGTTCTCCGGAGTGATTCCGTACCTGAAAGCAGCTCGTGACGTTCTGTACCAAGTACAACTCTATGCACGGTACAGTATGAGACCCCTCAAGTCCGAAATTGCAGCGTCTCGGAGCTGGGTTGAAGATGTTGGTGGTATTCATTCCGCGTTGGGAGACTTGAGATCCAGTTGGGAATTACCCACGTCACTAGCGAGTCAGGTCTGTCGCTGCTTTTATCGAGAGTTGTTAGGCGGTGTTGCGTCCGAGGCGATGCTGCGTGCCTAGCTAGCTATCTGGGAATGCATTCCTCTGGTAATTAAAGTTTCGGTGCACCGCTGCCGCGGAAAGTATGTTTTGGGTATCAGCGCTGCGAAAGTGGGTTGGCGATGGTTGCAGGGCTGAGCGAGGGTTTGACGCTCGAACATGGTGGTTGCTATCGATCGATGATCAAAGGGGATCTCCTCACTTGGCCTTCGTATTTCGAAATGGCACTTTGCTTTGAGTAACAGACCTTCCAAAGCCGTGGTTGACAGCCGTGCTAGACACTGGCTCCTGGATATCCTCTAGCTCTTGCTCGGGCGGAGGAAGCCATGGGACCGAGGAAGACCGGCATCTCTTGTCTTTTGTTGCCAACGGTGAAGACTCGGACAAGGGGAAGCGAGTTGTGGCGCCGGGTCCCTGCATGATTTGGTAAGTTGTGGCTTGAGTCTCCAACCCATCACCGCTTTCATTTCTCTCGGCGTGGGCCTGTGGATTCTCTCCTCCGCTCATTCAAAGTTCGTCCGCCAGTCTATGGACATGCTTACCAAGTTCGATTCAGGCCATTAGACATTTGAACGCAGCATGAACCGCAGCACATGAATAAAACGCGAATCTGTCGGCGTTACCAACATTTCTTTTGAAGGCCTAGACCGCAAAGTGCAAATATCTCGTAATGTCGTCGCGAGGTAGGGGAGACATCTTGGCATTTAGTGGGGGTTTACGTCTGGGATGAGGGAGTTTTGGTGTTTTTATTACGGTATTGATCCACTGCAAACATCCCTCACCTGTGGATGAGACGACGAGGATTCAGCCGCCAGAACCGCTGGTGACGGACAGGCACATGGGAGTGGAGAGACGAGTGGATGGGAGTGGATGTGATGTCCTGGCGCTGCTTCGGGAATTGTTCTAGTGTCGAGCTAGAAGCTTGGTGGATGGATAAAATGGATGGATCTTCCAAGCTTCACATCGGAATCTGGTGGGGCAAATGAGAAATGCCGGACGCCGTGGTAGTCCCGAGATTTGGGTCGGTCCCGGAGTCCAGATGAGGCTGATGAGCGTGTGAGGAAGAGACGACGAGACGTGAATGGAGTCGAAAGACGGGATGGGGTGGCGAGGGGAAACGTTGGGGAGGCTGGGATGCCATGTGATTGTTCTGGATTCAATCTGAGCCGAAGAGATGAGAAGAACACCGAGGCCGGCATTCAAGATGAGAGTAACGTTGAAAGTGGTGGAGAAAAGGGAGGGAAGAGTAGGACGGAGAACCCGATCGCTAGCATGTGAAGTGTTCGCGGACTGAGGCTGAACTGATGAGGCGGCTTGAGATGTCGTCTCTCTTTTTGCCTAGGACGAACGCGTTGAGGCGAGCTTGCGTCTGAAGAAAGACGGCGTGGCAAGGTGACGAGGATTGAGAAACGGGAAACCCCCTTTCTGGTCGAATGTTTCGAAATCAGCCGAGCTGAAAATCGGGAAATTCCCAGGTGGCGAGAACGGGCTTTGACAGACCAGAGCTGCTGACCAAAAATACCTCGAAACCCCGAAAGACAGAGGAATGCCAGAGTAATTCCTGTTAAGCAAGGCGACTTCGTCGGCTGAGGGAAGTGTAGCAGGTGCGAACCATGACAATCACAAAAGAATGAGAAGTCGAGTCCGCGAAGATGCGTGATCCATTGAGGAAGTGGCAATTCACGTGCTGCATGCTTATATACTCGGCTAAGTTGTTGTTTGTTTTGTTTCTCTCTGCTGTGCATGACCTCAAGTTCCAATACTCCATGGCTGCTTAATAGAGAGTCTCGAGATAATGTCTTATTTGCATGTGCTTGTTGCTCCTCATCCTCCTCGCGGGTTTGAAATTCCATCATTGCCGACCTTTTTATTCGTAAATAAATCATTGTTGTTTTTCCCAATGTCTACTCAAGGTACATTCGCAATGTCGGTAGGTCACGCCAATACGTCAAGTCACGCTTTGCTTGCTTTCATCTTTGAAATTTACCATATTGCTGTCTCTGTTCCGTCTCCGTCTCAATGGTGAAATGGAGTTTTCCTCTCACCTTCCAACTTCTGCACTTGACGTCAGATTCCCGAAGCATGAACTCCTGTGAATTTAGATGACTTCACACGTTTGCTGTTGGCGCCATTGAGCTCAAATTCCGTAGGTTGGCCAGCAAACTCAATCTTCTCCCCTCAACTTGACCGCTGGCGAACACATCACAACATCTACCTTGTCACTCTATTTCTTGCTCTTGGTGCTCCGCTACACTATTGCTTTACCTTGTTGCTCTTACCTTTCCTATCCACCTCTCGCGCGATCTTGGGAATTAGCACAGTCCACAGTGCATCGAAGAAAGGTGAGGAACAGAAGATTTCTATCTCGTAACTCGTTACTAACATGGTAGCTGACAGCACGACCCTACACCTTCCTTCCCTTCGCCATAGATCTGAGTAGCTCCATATAGTAAGATGGCCGCTCCCTCGGATCATTGGGTCTTTCAAGACATGAGCGATGCGACTGCCGCGCTGATCATCGACTTGCAGATGGCTGATGCTCAGGCTCTTTCTGCTCAATCCGGAGGAGCGCAACGAGATGGCCGGCTCCGAGACATCGAGGTAGCTGCCAGGCTCTACCAGCAAGAATTACATAGAAACAGCCGAGCCCTAGAAGACCGCCGTGTCGCAGAAACCACCGTTGACACAGACTTGACCCATCTCGAGCCCATCACTGACGGACTGCTGAGGGAAGCAATCCTCTTGAACAACCCATTCGACCTCGTGTTCATTGGTGATGAGGTACCAGTAGAGCAAGACCACGACGATATGGGAAACCCCAGTGCCGGAGAATTTGTTGCCACGGAAGAAGCATCCCAGCCAGAGACCGAGCCAGAAGAAGAAAAGCCACAGCCTGACATTGCATGTTCACTCTGTACAGACCACTTTTTCGACGAAGATCTTGCAACTGCAACTTGCGGTCATCGATACTGTGGCGAGTGCATTCGTGAGGTTTTCAATCGAGCATTCAAAGACGAGGAGTTATTTCCTCCTCGATGCTGCAGACAAGCAATTCCCCTCGAGGCTGTTCGCGACTTCTTGACGGAAGACATCGAGTCAACTTTCGGAGACAAGACTGTGGAGTATGGCACCAAATATAGGGTCTACTGCTCTGCAGCTGGTTGCGAGACCTTCCTAACCCCCGCCATGACAATTAGGGAGGGTGCTGCTCAATGCTCGACTTGTCAGGCTATCACATGTACCTTATGCAAAGGACCAGTTCACGACGGTGACTGCCCATTAGATGAAGAGATGAGACAACTTGACGCCCTGGCAGAGGGTGAAGGTTGGACCAGATGCCCTGAATGTCGGCGAATGGTAGAACTGGTTCAAGGCTGCTACCACATGTCGTAAGTTACATCTCATGACTGAATGCAACCGCCACAGCTAACAAGCAGAATTTAGGTGTCCGTGCAAGACCCAATTCTGCTACTTGTGCGCAGCCTTCCCATGGAAAGCCTGCGAGTGTCCACAATGGGATGAGGATCGACTGATGGAGCGTGCTCAAGAGGTTGTCGAGGTCCGAAACCGAGGAAATCAAGTCGAAGGTCCGCCTGCTCTGAATGCCATTCTCGCTGTTGCAGAGGATATTGCTGGTCGTCACAATTGCCAACACACTCGATTCATTAGTCAGAGACGTCGAAATCAGTGCTCAATGTGCAACGACACCATGCCAGAGTTCATCTACAGCTGTGTGAACTGCCATACCCTTCTCTGCAGACGCTGCAAGCGCAACAGACTCTGAAGCAATGGAGATTTAGACTCTTTCTCCAGAATAAGTATGTGTTTTCCCTGCTTCTTTCTTTTGAGATGGAAACCGATAAATGAATGCCTAGATACTGTACGAATTTGTCACGATTACGAATACCGCTGAACACGACGATTGGCAGCTTTGACCCGCACGTTTGATTCACATGTACAATGATACCCATTTGATTTCCAGTCTATTTCTATTCTTCGATTGAGGGCCGACATGGAGACATACTAAAAGGAGTTTACTGCTGGAGATTTCTTGGGCTGGCCGCTGTTGTATCCTTGGAAGTGAGATCTTGCTTCGTCTGCAATTAGCACCGGCTCTTTCGATCTTCGCTGTCCCAAAGATTTCTCTATCTAGCTGTTAGAATACTGTGTTCAAGTTGTTGTGTTGCTTTCGGTCTTTCGTACTTTATGAATCTAAAAGTCTGAAATGCTTCCAGTCATCCAGAGAGCTCAAATCCACCGGCGGTAAGTCTTGTTATTCTGAGCATCTTGCCACAAGCTATACTCATCAACTTTGTCAAGGTTGCGCACCTTTCTTTGTAAAAAGATTTCAGACATTCCCCTCATGCCCAGAGTCCTTTGATACAAGTCCGGTCTGCTCTCGACCACATCCACTACTGCTCAATAAACTTCAAAGCTTCCACAGATTGAATTCAGGCTTAGGACGGTTTGGTTCACGAAGAAGAACAAGAAAGGCATTGTCGAGTCCTCAAAGACCGCAAAAGCAAAACAGTCCATAAGACCAGAACACATCGACAAGAACCGAAACCTTCAAGCAGTACCCCTGGAGCCAGCAATAGGAAGCCACGAAGAGAAACCATGCCTAGCGTGTGCCGACGACTACGCCGCTCACGAAATGCTACTTCTCGCCTGCAAACACTACCTGTGCCCATCATGCACAACGCGAATGTTCAAGCTAGCCGCGGAGGAAGAATCGAGCTATCCCCCAAAATGCTGCAAGCAGCGTATCTCTTTGACTCAAGCCCGCAACTTTCTAGATAGAGATGTTCGAGAACTGTATGAGAAGAAGAGGATAGAGTGGGACACCAAGAAACGAGTCTACTGCTCCAGTAAAACATGCAACGCGTTCATATCGAAGGATAATATCGACAAGAAGAGAGCGACATGTCAGAAGTGCGGGCAGAAAACTTGTCCAAGATGCAAAGAGCGTGAGCATAAGGGTGACATGTGCGCTGAGAATGAGGCCTTGGAAGCAACACTGAAGACAATCACGAAGCGAGGCTGGAAGAGGTGTCCAAAATGTGGACAAGGAATGAACGGAAGGATGGGTGTAACGTAATGACGTGAGTTTGGACCGAGACATTCCCTTGAGTAGATGTCACATCTCGAAAACCCACAATGCTAATGCTGTTGACGGCAGGTGTTCTTGCGGTTGTCCATTCTGCTACGCCTGCGGCTCTGCTCTGACCCGACATTTCTGTACTTGCGCCGAATCTCAGCGTTTTGGGTGGGGGATGGGCAATGATCCTGCCGGTGGGTTTGGCAACCCCTTGGCAGGGCAAGAGCCAGTCTGGGCGCCTCGAGCTGGGTACGCCTATGATCGTCGTTTCGCGCCAGGTGCTGGCTATGCTCAGTACACCGGGATGCCAATACATAACCTAGCGGCTCGCCCATGGGGCTATGGTAACTATCCTAATATTCCTGGCCCATGGATGCCGAATCCAAATATGATGCCGCCCAATGCGCTCCAGCTTCCTGATCAAGCTCGAGACGCGCTCCTAGCAGCAGGTCGGAGAGGAAGGACCCCACCTACTGCGAGGAACCCCCAATATCAATAGGTCCAGCGATGGGCTGAAAGGTCTCGCGGACTAGACTGGCTGGCTGTAGATGATATGTTATGGGAGTATCTTTGTGGGAAGATGGTAATCAGGAAGATACACAGTTGAACCGAGAAGGATAAGAGAGCAAGACTTTGTCGGATAGAAGATTCGTAGATACTACCTCCATATCAGGTCTATATTCATACACGGATTGTGCATATCACATAGCAGCTCGGCTGTCTTACCTGATACTTGGTACAAAAGTCTCGAGAAAAAACAGTGCTATTGACAAGCTCGAGATGTCACTCGCTAAGCGGTGTCTTTTCTTGGCCGAAAACATCCCCCAAAAAACACCAAAAATAGTAACTAATAAAGGATACAATCCATAATCAAGGGATAATAAGTAAGACGTACATACATGGAAGAAGATAGGTTTGTATGTCACCAGTACCAAAAAAGAACAAAAGTACAAAGAGCCAAATCCCCTCGAGTCTCCACTGTGTGCAGCACAGCTTCTCTCAGGGTGGAAGAGCTGAGCGGACCACGAGCCTTGAACGTGCTTCCGGGCAGACAAATCCCTCACCTAAGGCTTTTCATCCGAAGGGGCGCACAATGCGAGCGACCTGTTAGGGTAGCTCCATTTGCCTGTGACAGGGGTGATGTTGAGGGGTTCTACGAGCGAAGGGCAGTGACTTGTGCTTATTTGGATACATGTACCTGGATGTCGCTACGACTTGCAAGGCGTGATTCATGCATGATGTGAAAGTGGGAACTGTTGAAGTTGGATCTGAATTGGGCATAAATGAAAAAGAAAGAGACAGCGATGAAAGTGACTACTGGGGGTGATGGACGAGTGCCTTAGTAATGGTGGAGTAAAGCTTGTCATTTGGTCTTGAGATGCAAGCAGGATGGGGTATTCGGAGAGTAGGGATATCGAGGTTGTTGAGGTCAATCTGCCGTGCACTGGTCGCAAGCCACTGTCGTTTTCTTTAAAACGAGAATAGAGAGATTTGATCGTCATTTGAAGAAACGCTGCCACGATACGCGTTGGAAACCTGGCATTTTCAAGCCTGTATGAGATGTACTGGTCATGATGTTGAAAGCCAGTTCTGGTAGACTTGAACGGGATTCTTTGGAGACCAGGCTCGGCTTGCAGCAAATTCAAGATATATCATTTCCCATGGGTACTGGTACTGGAGAGAAAAGTAATTTAGCTGTCATTCTTATGAGCTTGGGGGCAGACTCAATTTGGCTGCTGAGAAAATAGTCAACCTACGCGACAATCGCCAAAACCAAAACTTCCAGCCACATATTTCGTATATAGCACCTCGGAAGCCAACAGGGATATAAAAGAAATCATAAGCTTATGAGAAATGCTCAACCCAGAAAGAAATTTATACGCCTTATTGCATAGAATTCTGTTATTAAAGCTGGAACTTCCCAAGCCCATATCCCCTGTCGTAATCCAACATGGAATGCGTGCCACTGCACCAACAGAGAAATGCTACCTCCGTGAGCGCTCGCAAAATCAATCGTCCGCTCCGCATACGATGGCGGATGCTAGCGCGTAATGAACAGCTTTTGTCGCACGTCGCAAACATTTCTCAAGAGACAACACCAAGAAATTCTCACGATATTTTTTCTTTGCGGCGCGCCAAAACCCAAAAGTAAACAAACCGACGTCGGCCCACCACCCCTGCCCCGGTCGCACCCACAAGACACGTATGCCTACCCAAAAGCAGCTAGTAGAAGTGCGAGAACCTTTTGGTTGCACGTCGCAAAATTTTCTGAGAAATTCGCGAAATTCGAATAGCTTCATGTTCACCCCACCGATGTCAACAACCGAATCCCACCTCAACAGGAGATCAAGTTTTGGATGCGCGCACAGACCATGCCACAACATTCGCTCTCACAACACTCAATACAAAATTCAAGATCGACTTCGCTGCATGTCTTGCTCACTCTCATTCGCGATCAAAACAAACAAAACCGTATCATGCTGCATCGCAACAATTAATGTCTGAGTAATAAATAGTCTGGACGATAGAGACGCAGTCTATCACTACATCTCATTCGTTTTCTTATCTGATCTGGGTGTCGCAATATTCATACTGTGAAGATGGGTTTGACTTGTGACTCGTGTTCTCTCCCTTTCTCTTCCAGGTTTTCTCTGTCTCTTTTCTCATTATCCGCAGTCAAGAAGCCTCGTGTCCTTAGTATAATTACTTCTGCAATCAACAGATATAGGGGACTTCCGTACATTTTATGTCTTACATAACAATGACCTGATACCAGCAACACGTCGGAACCTCATCGCATCGCGTTGACATCCTCTTTCATCAGCATAAATCAATTCTCTTGGCATGTTGATGTCATTGCCTCTTTTGGCAGGAACGATTTAAGCGAGAGCCCCAAGCGTCAGTTCCTCCCCACATCACTTCACCTCTCAATCCACTTCCTGACTCAACCGCAACCAGCAACTTTGCGTCACACTCAAGTATTCGAATTCGTTTGAGACTTTCGTGTATTCCACCATAATTCAGCCTAACAACGTACCGGTACTTCGTAATCACGCCTCATCGACGCTCGTCGCGTACCTATCGGGTTTCGCCTTAGGCATTCTGGATCTGGAGGGCAAAATCGTCCTCTAACGATTTTATCATTCTTAACAGCAGGCTTCAAGCTGATCCCGAAGACCTTGGCCAGTAAAAGAACCTTCAGTATGGCTTCCCGAGCACCGGTTGGAGTCTACGATGACATTGACGATGCGACATCCGCAGCCAGTATGTATTCTTCCCACCTGTTTTAGCTAGAAAATCTCGGATCTCGTATACGAAACATATTTTTGGATAGTTGTCTTAGAATCCGCGATCCTGATCCTCTGACTTTGACTCTTTCAGCGCTGACATTCTTGAAGTCCTTGAGGTGCAGATCAGAGATATCATCGAATTCACCACGGAAGCGATACGCGTCAACAATGGTAGTAGCAGCAATGAGCCCTCTGAATGGGAAGTCGCGTTGAAATTACACAGAGAAGAACTTGAACGAGGTCTATCTACCATAAGGGATCGTCACGTCAGCCACATCTTGGCTCGGGCGGTGATGATCGACGCGAACGCGAACAACAGTGCCATCTCCGCTGCGATTGCTCAAGAAAGATTAGCCGAAAGTGATCGAGCCGTTGCATTGAGGCTTGCAGGTCTGCCAGTACCACCACCTATTCAACAGGCACTCGCAGGCCTAGGAACTCCGACGCCACCGCAGACACCCAGTTCGGCGGGTCTCCCTCCTCGGCTTCTACAAGTAATTGGTACGGTTCCAACACCTCCACAAACTCCTCAAGGTCAGACAGCTCCAGTATCCTGGCCCATCAGAGCTTCCAACTCGCAGAGAAACCATCAAGGACACCCCGCCGCTTCACAATCGCGTCAATCGGACGAGAGCACTTTCCCAGGTACTCAACCAGCTCAAGCAAACGTCTCTTCTGGTGATCTTTCGAATACTTTCATGGATACCAACTCCACGCTCAATAATCCCATCGACCGACCAAAACCTCCAGCTTTTGTTGCTCCAGGAACGAGACTTCCACCGCCTGCTTCATCTCTCCCAACATTTGCACCTGCTGAGAAGTTCAATCCGTGGTCGTTGGCTCCTGCTAAGAAGAAGACTGCAATTAATCCAGCAGAGGTGTCTCCTTCTCCGCGACCAAGTCTCAATGGACCTTCGAGACTCTGTATTGACGATGCCAGCAGCACTAGTGGCAGTGCAGTCAATACAACCAATTCTACCCCAGCATGTTCATCCCGTGTAAACCAAGCATACAATCCCGAGAAAGTCCCCATCAAACCTCAGAACATCATCCAAACTGACAGCTTAACCGAATCGAATCTTCCGTTCACCGATATTCCCGCGGCAGGCCTCCCTGCGCCCGACGAACGGCCAAGTACTGTGTCGACAACCGTGATTAATATCCCAATAGCATCAGGTCAACCAGATATGAAGCCGCAATCTACAACTAGCACTGCAAACGGAACATGTACTATGTCAAATATTCATAAGAGGAAGATTGGCGGCGAAGCAGATGATCTTACCTTGGCAAAGAGACTTGACATGGGCGATTTGAAGGGTATTACCACGGGGACTAAACGCCACCAAGAAGATGATGTTGATTTTGATCAAAGCTCATCGAAGCGTTTAGATACCGGCGTTGGCAAATTCATTGATCTGACGAAGGAACACCCCATTGCGAGCACATCTGTCGAGGGAGAGGAAGGGACGAACGGTCTTGCGAAAGACAACAGAACGGCTGATGCATTTGAATCCGGAACTAGACTGAAGGGCTGTGTCAGCTGTGCTGATGAGTTTGAGCCTGCTTACATCTCTCAAATGCCTTGCAAGCATGATTACTGTCATTTCTGTGTTCAACGAGTAGTCATCAATGCCCTTGTTGATGAAGCACTATATCCACCTCGGTGCTGCAAGCAACCCTTCGACATGGATTCAATGAGAAAGGCTCTCATACCCGAACTCATCAGCGGCTTCAATGAGAAGAAGGCGGAATTTGAGACTACCGATCGTACATACTGCTCAAATCCTACATGCTCGGCATTCCTTTACCCGGTGAACATCACAGGAGACAAGGCAGCTTGTCCAATGTGCTTTACAAAGACATGTATAATCTGCAAAGGCCCCGTCCACAACGGTGATTGCCCACAAGATGCTGCCACACAGCAGGTCCTGGCCTTGGCGAATACCGAGGGCTGGAAGCGGTGCGGGAATTGCAAGAGAATGATTGAGCTCAAGCATGGTTGTAATCACATCACGTAAGTACAACTCCTTGATAACCGAAGGTATCTGACTTTGGATAGTTGCGCTTGTCGAGCTGAGTGGTGCTACATTTGTGGAGTCCCTTGGAAGAATTGTGGATGTCAGATTGTGAGCGTCGTCTTTCCCCAGATTGTTTCCCAAGTGCTCGGCGCTCGTTTTGATCCAGAAATCTTAGTGGCAAGTGAATCTACGACCGAAGACTGACTGTCGTTCCTAGTGGGAAGAGAACCGACTTCTTGAGCGCGCGAATGGAATCGCTGCTCGAAATCCTCAACCCGCTGGCCCCGCCAGACAAAACCAAGTTGCCGCCATTGCAAGAGCAGTAATTGAGAACCACGAATGTGATCATGACGAATGGGAGAGAGTTGATGGCGAGTGGGAGTGCGACGAATGTGGTGATGAGCTTCCATACTTTATCTGGCGCTGCACCCAGTGTGATATCGACGCTTGCAGTCGTTGCAGGTATAATGTGTTGTGACGAGGGAACCCTTCGCACGAGTAAGCTTGCTGTACATGACGGACGAACAGAGTGAAGTACATGTCTAGAGGAATGTTCTGAGCGTGGCTTTGGGCGGTTTCGCTTTTGCTTTCCATATCTGTGTACATTTGAGGTCTGGTATCTCACGTTCTGTAAATCATCAATTTGTGGAGATGTCAAGGTGGAAACCTGGGTCAAGGGCTGCAGACACTACCTGAGAACCCGCTCTTCACTTAGAGGAACATTGTGCTTTTGCACTCGCTGCAGTTAGCACATAAACATTCTACCTAAATCTTTCCAATTGAGTTCTCCTCCAAAGGAGAAATTGTCTGACGCGTGAGAACACTCAGCACACCTCGAACGGTCTGCAGGAAAGGCAACTGCCGCAAGTCTCATACATGGCATTCTGGAATTCAGCGGATCAAACATCTTACCCTGCGGCGTTTCAGCACTTCCAAGTATCACAGTTGAGAGATATGTTGTTTCGGCAATAGGTAAAGAAAGTTGGTTACATTCCATTTCCTTGGCTACATTGGTAGAATGCCCGCTTATTTGCTGAAGCGTGTAGCTACATCAGCAAGGGAAGAAGTACGGCCCACGAACGTCCCATCACTCGCTTTGCCCAGCTCGGTAAGTATCCGCCATCGTTCTGCAGATCGATATTCTTGTGATTTGTGTGAAGTATGTCTGGAGAGCCAGACTTGAAGATCCGCTGCTGGTGTGTTGAGAAGAAAAGGACTGAAGAAACAAGGGGAAAACGAATTGAGTATCGATGCTAGATGAAGGGCAGAATTGCCGAAAAGACTGCTGGATGATTCGGGATCCTGGTATATCGAGAACACTCAAAGATCATGATGTTATGGAGGGGACTCGTGCGAGCCTGAGCAGACCTCTCCAGCCAGCGGAGATGTCGAAAGTAGTTTATCGGAATGTCATTGCCCCGGACAGCTCAGTCAAGCGAGATGACTTGAACGTCCTCCTCGTCCTCCTCGGTGAGGTCGATGGTGGTCTTGCCGATCATCTTCTTCTTGGGAGTCTTGGTCTTTTTGAAAGGCTTGACATCTTCCTCGTCGTCAGAGCGATCACGCTTGATGTTAGGTTCAGTCTTGACACACTACATGAACAGTCAATTTCATTCTTGGACTTTAAAAGAGCTCAGGATGTCTACCTTCGAACGTGCCAAAAATCTCTGTACTCGAGCTCTGATTTCGGGATCTAGGTCATTGAGATCGTCGTCCTCGCTCTCAGGAGTAGCCTCTTGTTCTGGTGTGCTCGAGGTATCATTGAGGGGTAAGACGTGGAGATTTTGAAGGGCATCTGCAGATCACTACAGTTATTTCCTCTTCACAGAATGGCATAGGTCGCGGGGCTGAGGCTTACGCGCAGATCGATATTTGAAACGGAAGATTCCGATAGGGAAATCTGTGCCGTCAAGCTTGGTAGCAGTGTAATATTTTCCCAATGGATATGCCTTCTTACCACCCAGCCTGCCCAGTTCAAGTCAGCCGATGACGCCTGGTGCAATAGGAAGCTTTGCAAAGTGTTTCTTACTCGATTCCATGCGATTTTCCATCTTTGGCAAGAACTTTGTCGTGATATTTCTTGGAAGAGTCAAGCCCTTCGAAAGTGACAGCCACCGGTGCACTTGACGGGACTCCTTTAGATTCGCGATGAATTGTCATCACTATTTCTCCTACTTTTTCGGTCTTCTTCTTGTGCTCTGCAAGAGTTGTACTCTCGATATTTTCATCGGCTGCACTCTGATCAGTCTACTTTCAAGTTTTCGAAATGGGAGTGACCTACTGGAATGAATCTCAGCAAACTTCATGATGGTTACCTCACCACGGGAATGTGTCATCTCGACAGGTCCTTCGATGAGATCGCACCACTCTCGTCTGGCATAACTTGCTGTAGTCATGAGAGGACTGCGAACCCACTGTCCGTCGACACAGAGTCTAAAGCTGACGTTGGGGCAGTCGAGCTTGTAAGGCGCCTTGACACTGACCTTGACCAAAAAAACTTGGCCAGTTGTCGACTCGATGTACTTAGTGACAGTGTGAGATTGTTGGTGAGCGGCAGCAACCGGATCCTCATGAGTGACGATGTCATTCTCTGCGTCGTACTCCTCGAGAGTCTCTCCATCGGCCCATACGGTCACCTCAATGCCTGGCAGACAGTCCAAGATCGCCATTGTGTTGAAAGCTCAAGGAAAACACTGGAGCTGAAGTACAGGGAGTCTTCATGTCAGCAATCCAATCTTTTTTGTAAAGGTGACTGAGTAGGAAGGTACAGTGACGTGATTTGAACTGAATGTGAGATCCCAGGGTAAATACTTACAGGTTGTTAGAGCAAGATCTGAGTGGTAGGCCCACAGAGCTTGAGCCTGAAGCCCGGGGGATGAGTTTGAAAGAGGTCGTTGTTGTACGGAGGTTCAGATTCTCTGCTCGAAGACGACTGGAGACTGCATTTATATTCAATGGCGTTAGGCAAATCTTGCTGCCTGATCAAGACTGTGTTCATGATGTCGCGGTGGATCTATTTGATCGTAGAGATGGACTTCAACTTCGCGAACACTTCCCAATCAAATCGCGAAGGAACGAGTATCTTTTGCGACCTCGAATGAAGTATTTGAAGTCAGAACTATCCGAGTCTCTCTTCAAACTATCCAAATACTATCACATGAAGTATTCTAGCTTTTTATGAAACGGTAATATAGGACCTCGAATGTTGAAATCAAGCCGTTGACAATTCTTATCAGAGGTCACATCTCAGTTGCATTTGATATTGCCAAGACCCTGAACAAAATACTGCCGTGCCGGTAGCCCTGTTTCATTCATTATGATCCCTAATCTCCTGCTTTAACCGCGAAATAGATCCGCCCCATGCTTTGGAATAAGTAAGAGCTCTCAGCATATTGGTTTATCAGAGCAAAGTTTACTGCTTCGCCGTGGGATTCTTGCATATCCTTAGGTCGCTGCGGGTGTCTGTTAATGGTATTAAGCAGTGCAAAACTTCTCTCGAATCGAGCATCACACGCGATGATTCCTAGAATCGTTTATATTTTTGTCCGTATTGAGAGTTGGCCAATTCCTGTAATAAATCCCTAAGGGCCTTGCGGTAAGTGAATCTCTGAGCAAATAGAGACTGACGATGTTGCGACGATGCTGCAGCGAGGTATGGCGCAGAGCTTGAGAGCTGTTTCCAGCTGAAACAAGCTGACTTCGAGTTTTAATTTACCCAACCATCCACGTCTATCCACAGGATTCGTGAAAGCTTCTTAGTCATTCATAGTAAAAGGAAGGGGGGGGAGAGTGCCATTGCGGTGAATGAGGCGCGGCCATGGCAGGTTCGGCAAGCCAGCACCAAAACATTCATCCTGGCCTCAGATCCAATTGAATTCAACTCAATCAATCCATTTCAGCATGGGAATATCGAGAAAAGTCGTGCGGATAGTCTCGTGGTCCCTACATAAGCCTGTCTGCGCTCTTCGCCGCTCTGTTCCTTTTCGACACGAGCATCTCGACTGGTACGCCTACCTCCTTTACAACAACTCTAGCCTCCGTTCGATTAGTTCTGCCGACCACTTCGGTCATATTTCGGAAACCATGGAGAACGATGACAAATACAAAAGACAAAATGGCTAAAGAGCTCAGAGCTGAGCTGCGCGCAAGAAATCTGATATTCAATGGCAATCGAGCTCAGTTGCACAAGCGACTTGTCGACCACGTCAAGAGAAATGAGCTTATTGCCGCTACCGGAACCTTCGACTCTGTCAATGACCCTCGAGGTATCAAAGAGCGCAACCACATTCATGCAACTTACAAGAGCAACCTTGATGTTCTCTGCAGCAAGAAGCTAGCGATTATTCGAGATTTTCGAGCTCGCTTGGAAAGGGAGGAGGCAGGCCTTGAAGCTGGAAAGAAGAAGTTGGCAAATGACAAATCCGAAGAGTTGCGAAAAGCCTCTGAGAGAGTTCGACGAAGCCACGTCGCAAAGAGAGAATATGGAGACCGATTTGGTGGAGGACAGAATACTTCTGCTCACCAGCAAATCGGTCTTGCTGGGGATATTTTCGGTGATCACGTCTTGGATGACACGGAGTCTGGGTACTATCAGGAGGTAAGAGTAGATCAAAGTCGATTCTTTGCTTGCCTGACAGTTCCGATTAGGATGCTTCTAGTAGTTCTGATGATGGAAAGTCCCACCAAGGAAGTCATCGAGTGATGGAGGTAAAGTCTTAAAACACATTGGTGACATCGAGCTTCGCTAACAAATGAGTGTAGCTGTACACTGAAATCGCAAGCTGTTCGACTTCGAGAGAATCTACCAGCACCGAAAGAGTTATTCACAAATCGTTGCATGAGAAAATAACCCAAGAAGCACAAACGCCGAAATGCAACCCAACTCGAGCCTGTCATAGCCAAGAAGCGACGCCTCGAGTCCTTGAATACCACAGATACAATCGAATTCAGACCCGATGCTATTGAGCGTGCTTTCATCAAGCCGACTCTCGGTAATGTTCCTCACCTCTGGCTCGCTACCGAGCATGCCGCAATCAGAGGCGACTTCCTATCCCGCTTACTCTGGTACTTCAAGAAGTTTCGTGCAACATACGTTCGAGCGAACAAGACTGGCTACTTCGTATTTTTCGAGAAGGATGCTGAGAAGGACCATGCTCTGTCCGCATGTCGTCACGACGGTGACTGCCGAGGTTGGGTTGTGGGTGAGGAATGATAGATATACTTTAGCGTTGTGCTGCTTGTTGACGAAGGCATTTTTGATGGGTTCTTGGTGTTGTTTGGACAAGAGAACTTTTGATAGAGTGGATCTGATGATGGCTTTGGAGCGAAATGCTGCTCGTAGATCAGTGCCTTCTGAATAGATATCAAAAAGTACTTTTTGACACATGTCAGCTGACTTGAGAGGCACGAATCACGACGCAGAATTCCATAGGTTTCTTTTGCTAAAGCCAAAGGGAGGTACCCGTGCCTGCTTCCGCATCTGGGATGGAATGCATTGAAATCACGAAAAGTTCCGATTCTCGTCTAGCCAGAGACGCGGTGCCCTCCTCCAGGGTCATCAACGCACCGAGATCTAGAAGCTTGTTTGTCATTCTTGAGAACAGTCAGAATCTAGCAACTTGGATCCTATTTGGGCATTCTACTTGCCAAAATCAACTCGTAGCATTTCCTATTTTCTCAATAATTGACAATGAAACCAGCTGATTGTCTATCTTGAAATTTCTCGTGAAAGTCAGCATGACACGGGCTTTGATGCCAGCCGCAGAACCAGAGTCTATGTGTAAGGACCGGGGGACATCTTGGTTGCATTCCTTCGTTCCCAGATCAAGGTCTACTAGCTTTAGCTACAGAGGTTTATTAGAGGGTTGATTCAGAGATCGGTATATCGTATATCAATTGTACGGGATGGGCCGCCTACTGAAGACCGGCTTCCACCTCTCGGAAACAGAGGAATCGGTTGAGCAACATATGCGACTCATTATTCCACGTCCATTCATGTCGCAAGAATTCAAATTCCCTCAATGAAGCCCTCTGTTCATCTACTACTTGTCCAAAAGCGAGAAAAGAACTTTTTGTCCGAGTACCTTGCCTCTGGAGCACCTTCATGGAAACACTGCTGCCTGAGGCGATTTCGGTGAAAGTGATTACAGGGTAACCCAGAAAGGAAACCACCGAACACGCTCAGAACTATGGCCTAAGCGCATCCATCATCCGGTCTGGCGGGGCCCTGGGAAAGATCGGTCTTGGCCCAGCAACCTGTGCCTCATACGCACGTGGGAACCAGAATATATGTCGTCCTCAACTGTTAATGGCGTCTGCGTAGTGTTAACACTCCATCTTCCTTCTGCTTTCGATTATCACCCCATGGTGGTAACTTATCAATCAAGGACTAAGTAACGTTATGGGTGCGCGGTAAAAGTGGACTGATGAATTCCCTTTTGTAACTTGCAGCTCTCCATTTTGGCTCGGGTAAACAAAGGCTCGCTTAAAGGCCACGCTTAGGTCGCTGAGAATTCGCATAATGCTGGCGTAGCAGATACCTCGTCTAACCCATCCAGAATGATGTCTTGCTCGTCCGCGGATAGCTTAAAGTAAGATTCTTCGGGGCATTGGAGGAGGCGATATCCGTGGCTGATGAATGACATAAATGTCGAAGCTTCTGTTGTTTACCATTACAACTTCCAGTTAATCTCCGCATTCAGTGAATGTGTGGGCTCCTTCCAACGTATGCCATCACAGTCATGCTTTCAATGCAGATGCTCCTGGTCTTGCGCTTGCTTCAGCTAGGTCGCATCTCGATACATCACGTGATCCACATTTTCTCATCCCCCAAACTTTGTGTGGTCGCACGATTCGCTCGAAAAAATGCCATTCAAGAGTCATATTTACCAGGAGGGGTCGTCTCTCCCAAATTTATCTTCAAGAAGGTACGTCCTACTCTGGGAACTTGGGCTATTATGAGCCCATGAAGCCAGAAACTACAGCGCCTTTGGTTCCGTTTGTGCGGTGTCAACACTGTACCACTGACCTGATTCTACTCTGTCACTTGATGCGCCGACAGGTCTTCATCTCGACATCGTTCGGGAAGGGGAAATTCGTCTGAGAATACTGAATAAGTGTTAGTTTACCTGGTGATAGCGGACTCTTGGATTTCTTTTTTGCTTTTGGTTCCGGGCTGGTTTCCTTTGACTTGGGTAGATCTCTGTCTTGCAGATCCATTTTCTTTTGGCGATTCACTGGACTAAAGACTTTGATACGCCGACGCAATGAGTCAAACTCGTGAATGATCAGACGCTACTTCCGTCATGTATATTCTTGACTCGCACCTCCTCTGCTTCCTGACCTTGACAGCCGCCTCGACTCGAGACCCCCGAACGAAATTGCAACGAACCACAGAAGACAAAATGTGCAACGAGACCATCCTCAAATACAAGAAATGCCGCCACACCGCCCAAGAATATCGGATTCGCTGTGACCGTCAACTTGCATTCAACAAGCGATGCCCGGCGTACGAGTTTGACCTGTTCTGGGAGCCCGGATTGTGCCCACGGTGTGCAGAAGAGTATCTTCTGATGGGTGGGGATGATTGGCCACGCACTGCTCGGAGATGAAAATCTGCTTGCATAGAAAATTAGAGATATTGGAAGGCGAATGACCAGATTTTCAATCTGGGAGCCTCGATATTGGATCGCGTCGCAATACAAAATACTTGAACACTAATGCATTGGCCCGTGACGCGAAAACCCGTATGTGATACCTCTATCCTTCCGACTCGCCACCAAGCCAGTCACAATAACCAACTTAGAGACATTGAGGATAGGTATGCAGCAGCATCAGCTGAGCAAGAATGATAAGTAAAGAAGTCCATGTCGGCAGTGAATGATCTCGCATGGTCCCCAACGCAACCCCTCGTGAAGGATTCGAGTACAAAGGTCATGAAATCTCTTGTAGGAAAATACAGTCGATATCTCGCCGTGAAAGGGAAGTATCGTATTCCTTTCCGTAAGGTCCAAAGACTCGCAATAAGATCCAAACCGAATCTCATCGCAGCATTTCAGTCCATCCAGAAATTAAACTTTTGTCTTGCATGAGACTTCATGTGCGGAATACTTGTTACAAAATACCAACAGTGTGGCTGCACGCGGCAGCAGACACCGCGTAAGTGTGAACATGTTATTCAGTACTTGGGAGGACGCTGCCCCTACTATTTCCAAGTCTTTCCATATTGGATTCCAGGAATGTGCCCTCGACACTTGAGTGAGTACCTAGAGACGGGCGATGACAAGCTCAGAGATATCAAGGAGGATTCCAAGCGAATGGAAGAAGTAGGAGAAATATCTGTAGTCTTCCATCGAAGCAGCGAGCCAACAGCGACTAGAAAGCCGAGCTCTCGACGGGATTTCACAGCGGCAATCGCCAATGTTCACGAAAAGGCGTTGAAGGGTCAAGCAAAAATCACACGATTTCGTAGGCGCACCTCTTCCATAAACATTGAGTCATACTGACCTTCCGAAGCCTTGGACCAGAATCAATCGTACGCAACGGACATGTCAATTCCCAAAAATTGGATGGGAAGGATTACCCGCAGGCCATTTTTCGATTCAAATATCGGTCGCGAGGTAAGGCAACGATGTCGAAATATCAAGTCCATTACTGACTATCTCTCGCGCAGATGCACTGAAAGTCTACTGAACATTGAGCGAAGTCCTTCTCCCGACCCTGAAATCATCTCAATTTCCGCCTCGCCCGTCAACAGCGTCAAATCTGAGCTCGTGAAGAAGGAGGGCGTCAGAGCTTTGCAAGGAATGGTGCGTGGGCATGCGTCTCTAATGAGCATAGGTACTGACGAGCAACAGAATAGCAATGGTGGACGTCGATCAAGCGAGAACACGACAACGGTGGAGAAGGGAGCTCGCGGAAGAAGCGAAAATCCGAACAGAGTGTCACGATCGACCTCACTGAGGATTCAAATGACGATAATTTTATCTGTTTCAACTGAAATTTGTGGCATTCCCGGAGTTATCCCTATCGTAGGCGTTCTGTTTTTGGTTTGCTTTCATGGTTTTTAACTAGGAAACTAGCTTTGATACCATTACTAGCTGGGCATGGAGTTATAGGTGGATGGCGGGCGTTTTCTGGGGCTGCTGGTCCGCTGTTGCTTTACATTGCTTTCTATGTTCCTTCACGAGATACCCTGCTTAATTTGTCGAAGCTAATGTCGCTGTTCTATTGCAGTCTTGGGAGAATGCACTGTACGAACACATCATCCAATCAAAGAAAGGAGTTCTAGGGTGAATGAAAAAGACCTTGAATCTGGCAGTATTCTAGTACTCTTGGCTTCAAAGAGCTGCCGCAGGTCCCAAAGCTATTGAGCGGGGAGGTCCATACTGATGTTGCGTCATTTTCCTCATTGTCGCATCTTTCAGACTGAATTCTCGCCCTTTATACCCTCTCCATCAGCTTGCTCTCCCTTGACAATCTTCTCCGTGTTGACATCCTTTGCCCCCTTCACAAAATTCTCAACCTTCACAACCTGCTTCACGACCTCCTTGACTTGGCCGGCATCATCACCATCACCCGAACCGCTGTCCACCTTCGCCTCCTTCGCTTTCTCCTGGGCCTCCTTCCTCAACTTCCTAAGTCTCATCCACCTGATCGGCTTGTCCTCACCGAAAGCCTCCAAGCACGACGCACATCGCTTCGGCTCCTTCTTCCATCTCAGCTTCTGACTCGTGATCTTAAACGACTTGCACTTCTCATCGAAGCCTCGGCCGGACGTCTTGGCTGCGTAGCAGGTGTAGATTCCGCTCTTGGCGACGTGTGGGCAGGTGGCGTAGGTGTAGCAGAGGAGGATGCACATTTTGACTTGGGTGGTAGGTGGTATAAAGCTGTGAGGCTCGATCTGAAAGCTGAACTGGAGAGACGCAAAGGTCAGTGCTGGAATTGACTCGAGGCGTGGGCATGGAGGAGCTTACCTTGGTCCTTTCTTTGAAGGGCTGGAGTGGCTGCACCTGTGCAGGCGTTGATGCAGATCGATCTGTCAGGAGAGAGAGGTGATGGTTTGTGGTTGTTAGGTGAAGTCTCGAGGGTGAAGAAAGCGGGTTTGAGAAGTAGAGATAAGGCATTCGAAGTCTAGTCGCTTGCTATTCACATAATTTTCATCCTATTTTTGGCTCTCAAAGGTGAACTCGTTCAAATATGACAGCCCCGCAATTATCGTCGAGTTTTTCATTGCGCAAGAGCTGCAGAACCCTTGACTGGATTTTCGGATTCTGCACAGTAGTCGCTTTTCACCCCATCTACTTTGAGGTTATCGAAGCTCTGAAGGTTGCGCTTTTTCTCAGCATATAATGTTGAAGTCTCACGCAAAGCTCTAGGTTTTGAAATGAGAGGGGAATGGCAGAGATGTTAAGATTCCTCGCTGGTAATGGAAATGATTATTAGTTGAAAGCTAGGGTTTGATTCCAGTTATGGCCAAATATGATATGTACCATGCCTTAAGAAGACGCGGCTAAATGACGCCGAGGTGCTGCAGCGATAGGGAATGAGTAACAGAGTTTACTGTTTCGAAATTTGGTCCAAGATTGAGCTATTATTATGGATAAGAACACCCCGTCCAAGACCAATAGTATTTTATTCGGGCCCGGGCAGTAACAATGACTGTTACTGCTTCGCGCTCAAGATGGTGGGTCTCAAGTCAGAAGCTCGAAAGTCAACAGTGTCTCGCTTAACCATTGGCTGACTAATCGAAACACTCAGCCGTGTTCTGATGAGACATGGGACTGCGTTCCTTGGACTCTGAAATTTAGGCGCTTTCCAGTTTCATCTTGAGGTCAAGATGTATAGATTCTGTGGCCGGGCGCGATGTTGGAAATTGAAGAAGCACCTTCGCCCTAGTTGAATAGGCGGAGCACGTGTTCTTGATGGTCTGGTTTTGGTATTCCGATACCTTGATGGAAGGTCGTGTTGATGTCTACTCTCCCAAAAATGGTTATTGATTCTGTCGAAATACGTACATGCGAGGAATTCATGCCGATGGGAGGCAAAGACTTTGTTTATGGACGTACGCACCCGAAAGAAACACAATGCTCGATCAAAGCGAAAATTGGCAGTACGGTAAGGCCTGGAAGCCTCTTTCTGGTTCATGGGCCGAAAGGATATTTGTCATTTCCCTGAATCTAAATAAGTACTGTGACTCTCGTCAAGCACTGTTTGAAGAAAACAGAAGAATCTCGCTTCTAAGTGTGCCACATCCTGCAGCCCGGCAAAACCTCACCTTCGCTTCACTAGTCGAATATCTGAGGATCTCGAAACCTTTGCTCTCCTAGCGAAGCTCGAACTGGCATTAGAATTAGCGTAGCGTAGCGTAGCTCAACTCACTCTCGACTGCTTTCAGCCCGTTCGAAAGATATTCAGCTCCACCGACTCCATCAACACCAGCAACCCTACTTCGCAATCTTCGATCGTCACTATGACCCCCTACAGCTACAGGTACAGCTATGCAAGCCAGCTGACACTCATGTTTAATATGGCTGGCTTGATCAGTAGATCCATAATTGGCTCAGATAGCTTCACTCAAGAACAACTTCAGCTTTGGGCCGTGGTGATTGAGAATAGAGATCGCGTCCTCCGGACTAGCCCGTATCAAGACGAAGATCCAGCTCTTCAGCAGCATATGCTTGAGGTGTGGACTTGGAATCGTTTTTGTAAGTCACTCCAATGGTCAGAGCTCAAGGAGGTGGCAGACATTGATGCTGTATAGGGCCTGAGAGACCGTTCCCAGGGCAGGCACCGAAGAAGATCGAACTGGCGACCAGGCGCTCGCGCGACGCTGATCTCGAGCTTAAAAAGGATCCTGCCACCAATCTGCCCACGTACACTTCGTCTTCGCCCCAGTACCAATACTCTCCTTCATCTCCACACTCAGTTGAACCTAAAATCGAAGCCGGTAATGACCAGCCTGTCCTTCCACCATCTCCACCTCACCACTATCCCCTCACACGTACATCCTCGGACGAGTCACTTCGCGCAGAGTGTCATGCTGCAATTCTACACCATAAAGGACTTGATCATATTCCATATCACGGCTGGGACCCTGAAACTGGTAAGTCAACACGCCCTCAAACTCATCTGCCTCGAGGCTTATCTCGAACTCTATTCGTCCTAGAGCTAACCTCCCACCCAGGTCTCCCCCGCTACTCCATAATCTGCACCGCCTCCAACGGCTTCTTCGTCTTCTGCGGGCCCCGACAAGAGTACTATCGGGTCTTGAAAGACCACTTCTTCTCCACAGCCCGCATTATGTACCAGCGCGCGCGAACCGGCCTCATGATAATCTGGATCGAAGCACCAACCTACAACCACGCCATCGAGTTCCGCATTAACAAGGAAATGTGGAACGAATTCAAGGGATGCTGGGCATTCTTGAAGTGTTGGGCTGATGCGGCGGGTGAGGGACGAGCTGATATTATCGCAGACTTCTTGAGGGGTTGGAGACCAGATGCGGCGGCGCTACAGAGGTTGGAGATGGAGTTTCCGCCATTGGAGGTTTTTCGTCAAGTTCATCATGGAAAGGATAGGGATAGAAGATTTTGATTTGGCCTGGCGTGGCGAGCTATGGATACAGGTGTCCTAGAAAATGTACTCTCACTTGATGACCCTTGAGAATTTTCTTGCACTGGACTCTTCGGTCTTTCATGCTGGCAGGTAAAGATAGAAAATAAATCACAACAGACCTTTTCCAGTGCTGTGAGACGAGTGACTTAGAGATATCCCGGTTTCAGGCGAGTCGCTTCAAGTGAAATGGAGACCTAGAATGTCAGCAATATGAAGCCAAATTGCTGTACGACAGAGACACAAATCGTCAACACGACCAACGATTAGGAGCAGAGCTCTTTCGCGAAGCAACAACTTTTGAATTAATCGGCATGCAAGCCGTGGACAGACCAGCTATTCCGACACCAAGGGCTTCCTCCCTGTAATAATCCTCAGCGGAAAATAAACATGCTTCGACGAATCGTACAGTGACTTCCTAACATCCACCAAGAAAACCTCAAGAGCTTCGACCGACCATCCAAGCCCGGATACAAAAGCCCTGGAAGCGATGTTCCTTATCCCTTCAGAAATGTTCTCTCGCCAGTACAGACCGGCAAGTTTGTACTCTTTGTTTTTGGGCCAGACGCCTAGGGGAAGCTTGAGTGCTATATCCTGAACATCGACGAACCCGGCTGCCCGCATCTCGTCTGCTAGTTTCAGGGCGTTGAGGTTGTCACCACCGAGTTTTGCTATACCGACGTTGAGGTTGTCCATGAAATCTCGCATGGGGTATGGGTCTGTCATGCTGCCATCGTCGCAAAATGTGTAGAAAACAATTTCTTGAAACTCGAGGTATCCGCCAGGTTTGGTATGTCTGGTTGAGATGTGAGCTTCGTCTTCTTACTTTGAAAGATGTCTGCTGCTCACCTGAATGCTTGCTCCATAAGCCGAGGTCTGTTTTTAATTGTCTGAGTAACGTGACGACAATGAATGTAATCGAAGTGGTCTTCTGGATACAACCAGTCGTCCTCAATATCATCTATCATGAATTTTACATTTGGTGGAACAAATGGTGGTTGGATCGGGCTGAGATCCACGCCTTGTACCGCTGCACTGGGATATTTGTCGCCCACTGATTCCAAGTCAGCTCCGAAGAAGCGAAGGATATCGAGTGCTTACTTTCAATCGCCCAGATTCCACTTCCAGTCCCTGCATATCGTCAGCCTAATAGCTGCATATTGACCAAAAGTCATTACCTAAGTCAAGAATAGACTGAGGACTGTCTCCGATAGGCGCAAAATGAAGTTTTCCGCCCATCATCATGCCTGTCATAGCATGCTTCATGTCGTCTCGGTTTTGTTCATTTTCATCGTTCGGGAATGGATAGTAGGTCCGATCTTTCCGAAAACCATGATATCTTAGTCCGTTCTCTATTACTCCGGCTCTCACACTGGACGATAAGGAGGCATCGAAACTACTTCCATCGTCGCCGTAACCAGTATCAGCATCGCTTTCGACCTCGAAGTCTTCCTCTGTTGGCTCTAAGCCATCTCCTACTTCAATGGCTGAATTGCTTGATGCCTGAGGGGCGGAGGCGGCTTCAACGGTTGGCGATGCGGTTGCTGAGGGTGATGGGTTTTCTTGCGGAGATCGTGGGGAATGTGGTGGACTTGTCGTTGTTGATTTTGGAAGAGCTTGGTTTGTTGTTGCCTCTAACTCCTTCGAGCCGCCATGACTTGAGTCTTCAGTAGGCATTGCAGTGGCTTGCGGTGTTAGGGTACGATCAGCGACTCGAATCGCGAGTCTCGATATCTTGGACACAGGTGGATCGTGATTGGGAAAGCAACGGGGCAATGCTACCTTAATATCAAGGTGCTCCGTAATCAGTCGATTCTTCTCCTGTCCCAAGATAAAACTTAACCTATCGGACTACTCAGAGATCATGCATGAACAGCTGGGTGTATGCATGTGCATCCTCCCATGAATGATAATAAATGGAGGAGGTTGAAAGCCGCGTGTGTGTGCTGCAACTGTGCCGCAAATCGCGGGCTTAGTCTAGCAGCTCAACCTCGATCTTTAAACATCAAACCAGGTTCCACCTTTAGATCGTCAGAATTAAAGTTGCTAGAGAATGATCTTCAGAACTTGAAGATCTTCCTAGGGATTATTCTTCAAGCGACAAGCGTCACCCCACTTCAGCGCGGGGTGGAGTGAACCGCTGTGCCGTAGCTCTTTCGCCAAGCATCCAGGAGCTCCATAACGGCTGTAGATGCGGAAAATGGAAGGTTCCTCCGTACCTCGGAATTATTCGTCCAATTGTTTTGAACATCGGCAAAACAATTCGGGCTAGAGAGCAAAGCAGGGTTCGAACCTTGCGAGCCTATCATACAGCTACAAGAATGGATCTTGGGTGTGTCATTCCTTAGTGATGTCAATGAGGCCTGGAATTTCTCACCGATATCTACTCGGTACTCGCCGGTACGTATCTTTGATCAACACTGACTTTCGATATGGCGCCAAATAATCTTGTCGCTTTGGCGGCAGCCGTTCGTGAGGCTCTGGCAGCGCCACAAACCCTTATCGCTGAGTCAAAAGAGGAGAAGGAGGCTCGATTGGACCTGATTGATATGATCCCAGAGTTCAACGCTGCGCTTATTGGAGATGCTAACGTTCTTCGAGAACTGGCATGGTCGGTAAGCGAAATTCGGCGATTTAGAGTTTGTGAGAGAAGGAACTCACGACGATTCTAGGCAGTTAACGTCGCACCTTTACATGCTATAAATCGTTGGGGTCTTGCCAAGCTGGTTCCGTTGGACTCAACCGTAACGTACGATGAACTTTCTGAAAAGACCGGGGTCTCAAAACCCACCCTGCAGAGATTGCTGCGTCATGCAATGACCAATAGACTATTCTCTGAGCGAGAAGGGAAGATATCACATACACCGACGTCGAGACTGCTCGTAGAGGATGTGAGACTGGCAGCTTTTGTCGATCTTCACACCGAGGGTGTATGGAAGACCTGGCCTCATTTTATGGATGCGTATGAGCGATGGCCAGACTCGAGAAATCCTAGAGAAGTGGGATATTCTTTAGCCTGGGGACGGCCAGGAGAAGTATCGTTGTATGAAGATGTCCAGAAAGATCCTGTTCGGGCTACCAACTTTGGACGAGCCATGGAACTTTTCAGCTCAGGCGAAGGATACGGTGCTGAAAGTTTGGTCGAGGGATTTCCCTGGGCCAATTATGGCAGTGGAATTGTAGTAGACGTGAGTAGTTCAGCTCTTGAATACAGTTCAGATCGTTGACAGACTTACAGGTTGGAGGAGGAAGCGGGTTTGCTAGTGCAGCAATCGCGAAGGCTTTTCCCTCATTGCACCTCATCGTTCAAGACATCGTGGTAAATGACGCGTTGAAGGTCGAGAATCCAGAGGCAAATATAGAATGGATGCAGTATGACTTCAATACTCCACAAACTGTGGTAGCGGACGTGTATTTCTACCGCTTCATTTTCCACAATTACCCCGACGCCACAGTCATCAACATACTCAAAGCAGCGACTGCTGTTCTGAAACCGGGCGCAAAGGTGTTGATCAACGACTCTGGGTTGCCTGACCCTGGAGAAGGACGTTGGTTTGACGAGAAAGCTGCGAGGTTTGCCCACGCCATTTCTTACGTTCACGCTACCCGCTAATGGAGTATCAGGAGTCTCGACGTGTTGATGCTAGCAGCAATGAATGGCCGTGAGCGGAGTAAAGATGACTGGGAAGTACTTTTCAAGGCAGCCGACCCACGATATAAGTTCAACGGCGCAACCCTGCCGTCAGGCTCTCGAATTTTCATCATTGAGGCCGAATGGACGGGATGAACGGTAGAATTGCCGACCTGGGCCGTGGAAGTTGAAACGGCCAGACTTTGATGAGATTTCTATTGTCACTGGGAATACTCCAGCTTCTTGACCACGAGCTTCCAGAGGTATATGGATAAGAACGGGTGGTGGGAATTTCGCACTTCGCGGACACCGAATAGTCCGAGTAAGGTTGAAAGGAGGATATAGCATCCGAAGAATGAGACGGATAGACGTGAAATGAAGGCGGATTTCATTGGAATCTTCCTATTGTATGTTCCTTCGCAGATGCAATGCTTGATCAGTTGCGTGTTTTTTCATGATACGTTCCCCTGCACAGGTCAGTTCGTTGCTTGTTAAGCCTGCGTCAATGTTGCCAGGACTGGAAAGTTCCTCAGACAGTGTTTTGCAGAAATCCACAGTACCGAAAATATTCCTCGAGTTGAAACGACGTTGGCTGTGGCATTTTGTTGGTCCTAAGATATTGTTGGATTCTTGCCCGAATCGGATGCTTGCATGGCACTCACGTGAGACTCTGCTCCATCTCTCGGTCCAGCTCGCAGGTTCCAAGCGGGTTTTGGGTAATACTCGTATTGTCATTATACCGTTCATGACTACCTATCTACTACATTATTCTCCTTGGTACCTTTACATTCTCTTACATGTGTTACGTGGTTCATTCCCAACTCCTCCACGGCATCTGCCCCAGCTCGGCTCTTTCATTATCACGGGCCAATGTAATTCCAGCGATTTCATTACCGGGATAAGAGTTATCGGTCTCAGTCTTCCCATGCTCCGATCGCAGCACCCATGCCAAGTTCAAGCAGCCACTAACCCAATAGAGTAATTCTCATAAGCTCTTCAGTGCCCACCATCGTCTTCGTTTCGCCACGACAGGAACATCAACAACAGAATTGCTTACAGTCGGACTAACATTGACCTCCGCAATAAAAAAAAGACACAGATATCTCATGATATCTATTATGTTCGGAAAGAAAATTGCACCGTGTCTTGCTTGACGGGCTGGCTTGAAGCCGATAGGAGAGTGCGACTTCTACACTTAATGAGAAATCTAACTACAACAAGGGGGTTCCTTTCCTGTTAAATTTTCAACTTTGGGTTTCAAGAATGTCTTCTTCATATTCAACTTACTTCTGAAATTACCACATCATCGCATTTCTTGCCAGCATTAAGTTGTCTGTATTTGACCCCGCTGCTCGTCATACACTCGGCCTTCAGCAAGCCACTTCGGCGTTCAGGACCTTCACTATATTTATTCAGAGTCATCATCTCCCTCAGATCTCCTCGTATCTTCGAATTCCATTCACCCAAATCTACATTAATTGTACTCAAGTTCTTCTGAAGATGCCCAAATACGATCCCGAGAAGGATATTCCAGATCTCTCTGGGAAAGTGATAGTGGTCACTGGAGGTATGTATTCTCTGCACCCGAACGAAGTTTTTTCAAGTTTGGTTTTGTCAAAACTCACAGTCATCTTCCTCCACAGCGAATATCCGATTGACCAACCCATAGGAACCGCCGGCCTTGGCGCTCAAACCGTAATCCTCCTCGCCGCTCACAACCCCTCCCAAATCATCTTCACAGGCCGCTCCACCACATCCGCCGAAACGCTTATCACAACGCTCAAAGTCTCCCTACCCTCCGTCTCCATACAATTCATCCCCCTCGACCTCGCCTCCCTCATCAGCGTCCAAGCCGGCGCAAAGCAAATCCTAACATTCACCCCCCGCCTCGACATCCTAATCTGCAACGCCGGCGTAATGGCCCTCCCACCCGGCCTCACAAAAGACGGCTACGAGATCCAATTCGGAACAAACCACCTCGGACACGCACTCCTCATCAAACTCCTCCTGCCCACCATGCTCGCCACAGCCAAACTCCCCGACGCTGACGTCCGTGTCGTCTCTCTAACAAGCGAAGGCAACCAAGGCCACCCTATCGGCGGCATAGTGTTCAAAGATTTAAAAACCGTCCAGAACTTCCACATCCTAGGACCATGGCAGCGCTACGGGCAGTCCAAACTCGCCAACATCCTCTACGCCGCCGAACTCGCACGGCGATATCCCGACTCCGGGATCTTATTCACGAGCGTACATCCTGGAGTCTTCAATACAGGGTTGGTACAGAGTTTGGGGGTGGTGAATAAGGCGTTGGTGTGGGCGGGGAGGTTGGGACAGGTGGGGGATGAGAAGAGGGA
>JAFJYH010000350.1:0-43271 GCA_017365405.1 Cadophora malorum | reverse complement strand
GTATAAAGGGCAGGAGAGGGAGAGGGAGAGGAGGAGGAGGAATGGAGGGAGGGAAGGGGGGACGAGGAGGGCTAGGTTGGTGTGGAGATGGTGGCGGCGGAGGGAGAGGTAGAGAGGGGTGACGCGAGAATTCGTTTTTGGAGGGAAGTAGGATTAGGGGAGTCAAGAGTCTAAAAATTGCTCAGTGAGAGGGATGTGGTCTCAGCGAGTGTACTGAAATTAATAGTAATGATAATTGGACAAAATGGGAATTATTGGCAGGTTAACGATAATATTAGCCTCCGTCAATGAAATCCCCTTCATGCGGTGGATATTGCGAGATTGTATATTTATTTCATCAGCTTTCCTCTCGTCCTACACCTCTCTTCCTTGAAAGATATCCAAAGAGCCGTTCTCCCGCGTGAACTTGATATTAGACGACATACCAGAAACAATCCAAGTCAGCTTCTTAAAGCAGAACCAGATCCACAGCATAGCTTGGTAGTGCAATGTAGTGAACACAACAAGTCCTAGCCAAGTCAGGTCGCGTAAAGCTTGGCTTCACAATCATATCAACTGCAACCATTGTCTCTCCTTCCATAAACCTCCGGTATTAATCAGATGAAAGGTCTTTTAGAAGCAGAGACGGACTTGAATCTAATAGAATAGCTTGGGAAGTGAGGCAGACTTGGAGATTCGCAAATGGAAGTATGGCATTAGAATACTTCTTTGATTTCTAGAATGACTTCCTGCGTAAGGTAGTGCAGATCTCTTGGGAGGAATATAAAGATGCGTACGAGTAGCCGAGACACTTTCCATTGACGACGGGATAGCACGAGTGTCTACTTGCAGATCTGTGAATTTACGGAAAAGAAAGAGAAGATAGCAATTGGATAAGGAATCTGGATTGTGAGAAGAATGTTATAGGCTTCCGATGCGGTAGACAGCCTACAACACACATCTTGTCCCAGCTGGGACATGAGGTAATGATCTATATAGTGTTACAGATACCACAGAAATGTAGGAACAGAAGTGGCACTTGCCCCTCACGCTCATACCCAAATCTCAATCCCAATCCCAGCTCTCCTCTTCTTTCCCGCAAAGCTTCTCATTTCTAGTACTTAGAGAACAACTGGTCACATCCGCATCGAATAGAGTCTTCCACAGTCTGCAAAGTACGTGCATTTCTCTGCTCCCCTGTCGGTCTCTCTCGTCTCCTTGTGGATATGTATGACGCAGTAATGCTACAAATCCTCGCCCATATTGATTGACTCTCCTTCCGAGATATACAAAAGTCAAGTTTCCCATAACGCCAATAATGCATGCAAGACGCCGATATCAAAATTACAGGAGGTTGCTGATCCATATTCTATGGCCGCCCTGCCCCAGCCTTTCGTTCTATGCGTATCATCGAACCATCTTCCTCTGTCTCCTACGTGCGCTTCCGTGTCGACTCCTGGAGGGGCTTCTTTTTCTCGGGGCAACGAGATATCCTGGAAATCGTAATCCTAAGAGTGTATTCGGATCTCAAAGCCTCCTGACCATGCCTCGAATCTCGTATAATGCGCCGATGCCTGCCTCTTCTCCATGCTTATACCACCGGCGCCGGCGTCTCAACAGCCCTTTTCTCATTCTTAACAACGCCTACCGTGCCTTGGACTATAAGGAAACATAGAGTCAGCATCTTCCATCCATTGAATTCCTGCACATGTTCCTAACCCAACGAAACCCCTATATCAAAAAGAAAGCAAGTACTCACTATCACCCAACCCAATACTCCCCACCGCGGGCGTAGGCCCCAACTCCCACGACCCCAACGCCGTCGTCGCAAACGTCTGCACGAAAAGCTTCCACGTCGCACTCGTCACTCCATTGACAGTAAACAAACTTCCTGCCGTGGTCGAAATCGGGTATTGGGAGGGCGCGAGGGTCGTCGCGGCTATGCCGCCGCCGGCTGCGACTTGTCGGTCTTCGAGCTCGTTCTGGTGGAGGGATTCCGGCTGAGAGGGGAAGGAGGGGGAGGTGAGATTGGAGAGGTCGGGGATGTTGGGTGAGGGGGAGGCGAGAGTGATGGGTGTAGAGGTGAGGGCGAGGAGGATGGGGAGGAAGGTCGAGGGGGTGAGGAGGTGCATTTTGGTGTGGTTGATGGGTTGGAATGGAAATGCGGTTGGTGTTGGTTCGAGTCGGCCGGATGGCAATTATAGTTGTAGTTGTTTCGTGTGTATCGTCTTCGTGGGAGATATCGCAGTCGTTATTCGTGGTTGTAGGTTGTTTCTCTCAATCCAGCAATTTGTAAATCCTCTCCGTTCAGCGTGCCCGTCTGCAACGCAATTCGCAGCTTCTTGCTTCCCAGGTACTCGGTCGGCAATTGATCGTAAGGTCGTCTCGTCCACTGTATCGTGCAAAATTGCGAATGTCGAGGAGGCACGTATGCGGCGTAAGATGGGATGGGAATTGGCCGTTGCTGGTCTTGTCGTTGAAGGACTTGGTTTGAATTAGGGGCTGGACGGATGGATCCACTTGTTTGCCGTTGTGCCTGAGGTATACAGTATCTCGCTATCCCCTTTCTCGCCTTGCACTCTGTTGTATTTTTCACTTCTTGCCCTGTCGTTTGCTCCTTTTCAATCTCAGTCTCGTGTCGCGTGTGGTCTTCGCAATTATCTTCAAAGCAAGAAAGTGACCTATCTGTACGAAGGCAAGCACGAAAAACAAACCTCTCCTCCCTCTCCTCTCCTCCCCAACCGACACCACTTCCACTGCACCAACACCAATGTCAGGTTCCAAGAGCCGATGCCGCCTGAACCAATGCCGATCTCCACCTCTCCTTTCCAAGACAAGGAAAGCTGCCTGCTGCTTCGCGAGACCACCAAAAAAAGATCTTGAATTTTCGCTTACTGGGCATACTCCTTGTCAGAAACGGAGATGTGATTGGTTGAGATTTTGGTTGCTCCTGGAAAGGGGGTCGAATCGAGACTGAATAATACCTAGTGGTGAGGGAAAGAAAGGAAGTTGAGTGGATTATTTAATTACTTTGCTCTTCCAAGGATACAGTACCGTGGAATAATAATAAAACAAGTCTTTGAAGATATAAAAGGCACTAAAAATGGTTCTTTGAGATTCGAATCTTTCAAGAAAGAAGGGGAGGGGAGGAAGGGGCCAATGTAAGTAAGTAGGCACAGAAGCTGCCGAAAGTTGCCGTTGGCGACATCGACGAATGCCATATCAATCGCATTCGCAGGTACGTGTTTCGTTCGTGCTATGAGATACTTTATTTTGATCTTCGCTCCTCTTGCCCTGTCCAAGTTTTAGTTGTATTTTTTTTTTAAAAAATGTTAGGTTCTCGCATCTCAATGATGCCTAGCAGTATCGACACATCTGGGCTTGAGAACCGATGATGTGGTGTTCTATATGTGACATTTTCTGTCTCTTTTTGTGGGTGTGTTCGTGAGAACGGAGAGCATTGACTATTCAAGGGGGTGTAAGCAAGTGAGTTTAGTTTTGTTTGAAGTTTTGATTGATTTGGTATGGTATCATGGTACAAAAGTTGACTATTAGGTAGGTTGTTGAACCAACAGGCTCGTGGTATCTCATACGCTCGCTCGCAGGAATCAATAAGATCAAAGCAAGCAGACAGACAATAACGAAATCTCCCCCACCACTTCTCGTCTCAATGCTCTTCACTTCTCGTTCCTCATCACTCATTCATCGACTCATGACATGACATGACGACTTCGTGCTTCTTCTGAAAGAGAGGAAAACACCTAGTACGCAGCGGTAGTCGTAGTCCTCGACTTCCTCTGCCAAAAGTGCCTCTTGGTCCTAGTATGCGTACCATTCGCAACATACCCCTTCTCGACATGTCCAGCGCGACTCTCCCTCTTCTTATGCATCCGACTCGAGCAGCACGTAAACAGGACGACAAAAGTCGCCAAGAACAAACACACCATGGCCGCAAGACACGTCCACATACCCGTGGAGTAATGCGCACTGCTTTCGGTATCGTCTTTATTGACGTGATCCTTGATGATGGCGAAGGAAGTGAAATCTGTGGCCATGACAACGATGGTCACGATGAATGCGAGCGCGGACATGAAGGCTGCGAAGAGGGCGCCGATGAAACCACTGCCGAGGGCGAGGAGGAAGGCGATGAAGGAGAGGGCGCAGGCGACGGGGTGGAGGACCATGACGCGGGTGAGGCCTTCGGAGGTGTTTTCCGAGGCGGAGCCGAAATCGGTGTTTTCGATTCGGGTCATGATGTTGGCGGGGTTGTAGCCGATGTGACGACCTGAGCAGTAGTCGTGGCTGTTGTTTGTGTTAGTGGTGAGACTTAGATCTGAAGTTGAAGGAGAGACAGGAGAGGGAGAACGTACGAATCTTCATCGACGTTCAAGATACAATACCCGAAGGTACCAAATGAGACATCAGATCCATTGGCGAGGTTGACCTTCAGGATTGGGATGCTGTTGATAATTGGGGCAGAGATAGTCGTGATGACTAGGAGGACCGACGCGGCGAGGAGCAAGAAGGTTCCAACATGATGGAAGATACCAGTTTTGGCCATTGTGACTTTTGTTGTGTGGTGTTGTCGGTGTAGAGAAAGATGGAGAGGTGAGGCTGGCGAGAGAGGAAGCGAAGACCTCGAGTTCAAGTACCGTAGCGAAGTGTTGATGCGTGGAGTGAAGGAGGTAAGAACTGTCGTGGAAGGAGGGAACAGGTCAGGTTTTATGCTCCTGTTTCACTTCTCCCCTTCAGCCAGAACAATCCATCCATCACAGCAAACGCATCATATGTTGTTCCCTTCCCTGGTCAAGCTGGTTGGTGCGTAAGTTGCTTGCAAGCCACAAAGCAAGGAACCTGGAATGAGGTGAAGGGAATGCGCATCCTCCTCCCCCAGGGGGACCAGCACACCACGATGTTTACGCCTCGGTTGCGCGTGATTCGTCACTTCTTCAGCCATGTTGCCCTTTCTGGCTGGAAGCATCCACATCAAATCCACGAGGTCCAGCCAGACCAGCTGGCAAAGTGTGGCTCTGCAGTGCAGATTTTCCTCTTTCTTTGTTCTGTCCACTCTTACTCCACTAGCCCACGCCTCTTCTCTGCCGACATCCAGCCCATAGTGGATATCCTTGACACCATTCAGCTCACCTCACTGGTCGAGCCATCTCAAAAGTAAAGCCGGGGAAATGGCATCTCACAGTGGAGACGAACGCAGGTTAGCAATTCAAGGTTCTCACCACTTCAGCATCAGATTCAAAATTAAGTTTTCAGGGTTCAGCAAGTTTGGCACCACATTTACCCAGGTCTCTAGCTTCTTCTGGGTAAGATGTGCTGGTATTCCCGCGCTGGCAGTTGAGCTCAGCGAGCGCTGACGTAGCGGTCAGGGGTGAGAGTGTGGCTGATGCGTCGAGCAGCAGTTATAATTGGGTGATTGTTAGAACACAGTGTAGGGGTTCTCAAGCAGGGGTGAAGGCGTGAAGGACCAGTGCCTTGGTTTTGCCGTTAGACTGGGGTTCAAGTGTGCAGGTGCTGTGGCTGAGCTTGATTTTAGAGGTGTGATTGGATGACTGCTGAAGATTGGCTATTTGACGGTGAGCTTGTTGTCGCAAGCGAGGGACACCCTGAAGACAAGTGCAAGAAAAGGGAAAAAGGTTCGTGAGGATGGAAAATTTTCAGACGAACGAGGCGTTGAGATGAGGCGTCCAGCGCGTCCATGACGGCATTCTCAGGGGTACCCTGTAAGAATTTGGGTGTTGACTTCGATCCTCGAGTCTCGCTTCCTCAGATCAGACGATGGAGATCTCAGGAGAGATCGAGCAACAGCATGTGTATCAACTCGTGTTTTGGAATCTGCAGCTTTTCCAAGATTTGTGTGATTCTGGAGACGACTCACGATGCTTCCGCCTCGTGCTCAAGTAAGAAGCCATATGGAAGAACAAGCACTGTGAATAATCGCACCACTCCTGTTTACACGACCCTCAGCACTCCTGGATTATTGCTTCAACGGTTTGAAGAGCATTTATGACTTTTGAATAACCTGTCTGCATAGCTCCATAGTCATCTGAAATGATATGCCGATTCATCGCAGGCTTAGCTTAGTAATTGTTATCGATCCAGGCAGGCTGCCTGCTGCTATGTTCAGAAATTACACAAGCCGAAGCCAGCCTCGAAAAGCTTGGAACAGCCCCAGTCACCAAACAAGCCTCAACGTCAAAATAAAGTTTGGGACCACGCCTGCACGCATGTCAGATGAACTCTATTGCCGAGATGATGTTGATTTAGGCTCTTTACATTTCACTCACTCACTGGCTTCTAGACCGCCTTAGACCATTCATTTGAGATCGGATCTTCCGATCTTCGTTAATTCGGGACTCGATAGTTGGGGTATGTGCCTGTCAGTAGAAATGACTATCTAAGCAGAGATATCATTCTCTGCTACCGTGTGTCTACAGGTTTGGGAAGACTTTATTAAAGATAATGATTGATTAGTCGAGTGTTAACTCTAACAGTATTCCTCGCATCTCAGACTCAGGGGCGAATAATCCCTACGATAGAGAAAGGAAACCCACGACGGCATATAGAGATAGTAACGAAATCAAACTCCTTCGCCAAAGCGGAGCAAGAGTAGTTTCAGGGAAAAAGAACACGCCGCCTCAACTTGATTTGCGACGAGATCACTCCTTCAGTTCGACCTTCGCCATCTCGCCAATAATCTTCTCTTGCGCTTCCTCTACCGGTTTGATCTCATCCTCTACTTTTGCCTCGTCCTCGGCACTTGCGTTCTTATCCCCTTTCTTCGCCAGTCCAGATGTGAAGAGTGGGCTCTGCATCATTGTTTTCCACTGTTGTTGGTGATATCAGCATAAGCTTCCGACATCTCTCCCGCAGAAATAGAGCTTTGAGAATGAGAGAGTGGAAGAACTCAAGGAGGTAACATACATCATGAACAGCATTCGTATTTTCGTGACTCGCCAGCACGGCTTCATTACCTCTTGGCCACAGCTCAGTTTCGTACCGCTTGACTGCGGCTGCGAGCTCGCCGGGCGTTTGTTGTTTCATGGCGCGGAGGTGGACGAGGAAGTCAGCAGCATCAGTAATAGCGTTATTCAAGCCTTGGCCGCGGTCTATCAGAGCATAGTCAGTAAACAGCACTCGGAGGAATTGACTACCCCACAGCGAGACAAAAAAAAAAGGCAGAACACAACTCACGAAAAGTCATGGGATGCGCAGCATCGCCCGCAAGCGTAACCAACCCATTCCTCGAATCCCATGGCTTCGTCGGCCAGTACCTAAGTCTGTTATGCCAGACCGGTGTTCCTGGTGGGATGGTAGCGAAGACCTCGTTGAAGGGGTAGCCGAAGGTTTTTCCGCGCTCGTACATGGCCGGGAGGATGTTGTCGCCTTTGAGACCGGTTTCTGCGTCTGAGCGCCAGGTTTGCATGAGCATCCAGGTCCATTCGCCTGGGTCGGGGGAGGAGCAGTCGTGGACTGGAGGAAGATTAGATGTGAGCCGGTGAAGAGAGGTTTGAGTGTGACTGGTGTGGGAGAGGCTAGGGTGGAAGAAAGATTATGTGGTGGTGGACAATGTCTGGATGTAGAAGGAATTACATACTGCTCATCCATGTGAATGTTCCGTTGGGATGGAATGTAATGGTGTATCTAGGGTGCAGAGCCCTCAAATCGATACTTGCCTGTTTGCTTATCTTGGTGATGATCACACTTGCAACACAAGGAGAAAGTAGCAATTCGGCTTCTTTAGGACCGAGTAGGAATTCTCGTGTCAATGAGTGGGCGCCCTCGCAGCCGATGAGAAGATTCCCCGTCTCGCTAGTCCCGTCTGTGAATGTCGCAGTGACGGTATCGGTGCCGGTCACGATGGAAGCAACTTTCTTGCCCCACTATTTCATCTTGTCAGCTGAGACGACCATGGAGTGAGGAAATAGAACTCATTGGAGACTTACTTTGATATCAACATCCTTTCCCAACATTTCAATCAATTTCTTCCGCTTTAGACGCAAACTCCATGGTGCAGGAAGATTCTTCATCAGCTCTCCAGTCTCGCCATTATGTACTGGCATCACACTTTCCTCATTGGCAACATAGCTTGGATCTGTCTGTACGCTTGGAATGAGAGCTTTTAGGTCATCGGTAAGACATTCGTCGAGGCGGGATTGAGCCCAGTAGATACCGAAGTTCCAATCGCGAGGACGTTGGAAAAGACTTGTATCTTGCTCAAAGGCAGTGCATGCGATGCCTGCCTAGACAATGTGTCAATGGCATAATTTACTTGCAGGAGAAAACTACCGATGTACCTGCTTCAAGACTTGTGCGAAAAGAAGACCGGCAGATCCTAAGTCTACTTAAGTATTCTGGTCCTCAACCCCGCAGGAGAAACCTCACCAGCTCCAATGATAAGCACACGAAGAGGCTCTGCCTGGGATCCCATCTCGAGATCGGATTTCGAATTTCAGTCGACTGTGAACCGGTAGTCGGATCTCCAGGTTCATCAAAACAGGTTGTACAATGCAGCACAAAACCAACAAAAAAGAGAGAAGTTGTCGAGCAGTAAAGCAATTGAATGGATGCTCATTGCTTCGCCGCTGGATCCTTGTACTGGTACATGAAGCTAGCTATCGGACCGCATTGATAGAATGGTGATAACATCGATCGAGAGGTCGAGTGTCTCCAGGAGATGTCTCGGGTACCCGCTCTACCCCTCCTTCCTATCGCAGTGCATTCCTACCTTGAAATGATTGTGACAGCGCACAGAAGGAATTATGTGATTCGTGAAAGCACGTTTTCAATTGGTGTATTGAAGTCACATCGGGTCAATCGGCCGTTGCGATACCACGTATTTCCTGCACGAACCCGGAGTACCTACGGAATAGGTGCGGTGAGAAAGCAAGTGCATGTATCTTCAGCTGCGGCGTCAGAAAATGTGTACCAGACTAGCTAGTTCATGCAAAGTGAGGACCCTGCCGTCCACCCGCTGGTACTAAGGACGGAAGCTAAACCATAGAATGCGGCCTACAGATTACTGAAGTGGGCCAGGAAGCGTGGGTTTACGCGGGGGTTCACTGATGAATATTGTGACCAAGAAGAATGCGACGTGAAGTGTCAGACGGTATAATCGGGCGGAATATATGTCTCTTTGAGACTATTAGAGACACTGCCATCGATCATCGTAGGGATATTCATCCCACTCTCGAGATTTGTTTGGGGTTGAAGTACAGTCAGCCTATCGGCTACTTCCCACCCTCCCGGAACTTCTTCAGCAGCATCCGCTTCCAGGATCTTGTACCCGCACAACACTCGGTGCGGCCGCATGGAGTTGTAGGAGTGAAATGTGAAGAATTCAACAAAGTACTTCGTACCTCTTCAAGGACAATTTTTGACTCGAGAGAGATCTCGTATGTATATGATGGCGCACAATAACACAGGGAGTCCCGCCTCATCTCCTCGAAGTGCAGGTCCACAGTCTCCTAGTGGTGCCGAGGTGAGAACACAAAGTCAAGAAAAGACACTTGCTGAACAGATTCGAGGCCCCTTCAACATCGTTGCCAGCCGTGGCGGCTGAAGACTACGATGATTACGATGATGACGGAGACTCGGCGTTTGGGAGTGCAAGGTCTGACATGACTGACACGGCTTCTATGACCTCAAGCATTCTGAAGTTTCGAGAAGAGAATGGAAGAACATATCATGCATTTGGTGTGTCAAAGGCTGCATGAAGAAGCATGGCCTTGGGCTAACGAGACAGGATCGACCGATCACTGGGGCCCGAATGATGAGCATGCCCAGGAGCAACAAGACATAAGGCTTGCATTGGACAAGAACTCTTGCTGGTGTACAGAACTAACGTCATCAGTCATCACTTTTGGAGTCTCATGCTGAAGGGAGAATTATACTTGGCTCCTGTCGTCAATCCTCAAGTAAGTTGTGGGACTGGTAATTGGCCATAATGCCACTGACTTTTGGCAGCGGATTCTCGATGCAGGGACGGGCACGGGCATGTGGGCAATGCAACTCATCCTTTCCCGAATATCTAGGCCAAAGCTAATTTAGGCACAGTGATGTAGCAGAAAAGCATCCAGAAGCGGACGTCAAAGGTGTCGACGTCTCACCAATTCAACCAGTTTGGGTTCCACCAAATTGCAGATTTGAGTTGGACGACTACAATTTAGAGTGGCAAGACCGTAATAAGTTCGACCTGATCCATGCAAGAGAACTACTCGGCTCTGTTCCAGACTGGCCAAAATTCTATGGCGAGTGCTTCAAGTAGGTCTTCGTCGCAAATACAGACGCACGTGAGCTGACAGAGCCTAGAGCTCTCAAGCCCGGCGGCTGGATAGACTGCTCTGAGCCTGGCTTGTATTTCGAGTCCTTCTATGGCACTCTTGGCGAGGATCACCCTTACAAACTTTGGGGAACGGCGATGCTCGAGGCCGGGAATAACGCAGGAATGAGTTTCGACGTTGGGCCTTACATCAAGGAACGCCTTGAAAAGGCTGGCTTCATCAACGTTGTCGAAAAGAAGGTGTGTTGCACGATAGGAAAATGGTCTAAAGATCCATGGGAAAGAGAGACTGGACTTTGGGAGCAGCTCCGCTTGGAGAAAGGAGTTCAGGACTTTTGTGAGAGGAGATTTATAAACAATTTGGGTGTAGGCTCAACTACTCTTTCTGAGCTTCACGAGCTAACAAAATCAGTGGCGAGCTGAAGAGGTCCAAGTCTTTGGTGCTCAGATGAGAAATGCAGTGAAGAACAACAGGCTGCTTGCTCATCACTGGTTCTTCTTTGTGTATGGGCAGAAGCCTCTCGATTTATAAAGGCAGAAGACAGAAGTAATGGAGTAAACGACGCTGCTCAAGGCAGGAAATAAAATGTAACGCGCACAACGATTATTTATAAACCAGATGGAATGAAGTAGGCAGATCTGTATGACTCTGATAAAACATCAAGAAGCACTATGTCGATGTAGCAGCCCTGGAGTTACAGCATCGCAATAGTAGTTGAAACCCGGAAGAGCCCAGATGCAGTGATAAACGGGTGGCGATTCTGGAAAACACCAAGATCGCATGGGTAGTATTCCAAGGAGTCAATCAAGAGAGTCTCATTGATAGCAATTTGCGTGTTGACTTCAAAAGCAATGTTGTGAAGATGAAATTGGGAAGTTGTTAGTTCTTCTAGCGAAAACTTAAAGCACCTGCGTCATTGGTCACTGCAGGGCGCCCAAGCGAAGATGAACAGAGCTTGAGCTTCACCTCGGCCTTGAGCTCAATATCAACGTCAGACATCCGCCGTGCTATTCATACTTCAGCGGCGACAATTCGTTTCCCAATTTCCATAACTTGTAAGATGCTTCCGCCATAATCATAGCCTTCCGCAAAGTGCGAGTCAAGCATGTCGAACCAAATTGCTCATGCAGCACGTTCCCTGACCTCGAGGACCCTCCATCTGAAAGTACATCCAACCCCCAGGACGTTTGCAGAGCAACGCGAGGTCTTGCGGGTGATTGAAAGATTTGGTGAAGTCTCTGTCTTCAAATCCCTCAAGGTATGTTGCCCATGCGACGCCTGAGTATATCTCTATCTATGGAACAATCTGTGTAAGAAATTAGCTGACAATACCCGATGAAGTACGATCCCCACCGCCCAATCCACAATGCCTTCTTAGCCGTCTACAACTCGGCTTCCTCTGCACGAAAACTCCAAAATGAATCACCTCTGCGCTATCGACTCATCAGCGAATCTGCCGATACAACGCCCACAGAAGACCATGTGGACGACATATCGAATTCCACGATCTTTGAATTGAACGCTTCCGAGACCACTTATAGCCCCCACGCCTTCCTCAATTCACCTCGAATGAATCCCCTTCATGGACCATACGTTCCAGTATCCCAGAAATCTTCCTACAAAGCTGCTTCCCTATCCAAGATAATACCGAACTCCAACTGGTCCGAGGGTTTAGTGGATTGGGACACGGAGAAGAGCAGGTGGCATAATGACGAAGTTCTTGCCCCAGAGGAGGAGACGCTACAGGGGAAGAACGGCGAGTCTGGTGAGAAGTGGCTGAAACAGGAGGCAATCTTGAGAAAGCAGGGCAGTGCGCCTAGGCTTATGGGTGGTCTGCAATCGTTATGGCGTGAGAGACTGGAAAAGGAAGACAGACACAGGACTTCAGTGAAAAGCAGCAATACAAGCAATACCGAGACGATCGCCAAAACTGTCTGATGAACATGTGCGAGGAGATGTTATCTCATGGAAACTGGACATGCCAATGAGAAGTGAGCAATTTCTGGGTGGGAAACCTACCTGTCTCTGACGTTCGGCAGGACATACGCCAGATACACATACTTCCACCAGCGAGCTTTCGTTTCACCGAATTCGGTATGTCATCAATTTGTGAGCAGATCAAGAATTCACGGATTCGAGAGTCGGGTTGTTTAGTCAACTAAGTCCAGATTCATGGTGCTCGATCTGGGCTCGTCTTGGACTCAGAAGTATATGGTTTGCTGTCTGAACGGAAGTAGCTGCTCCCGCTTGTGCAAGAGTCAGCTGTGGCGCACAAAGTCTGTTGTTATAACAACAGCTCTATAAGAACGCTCGTTCTGGCATATCGCTATTAGCATTGGACTTGCGACCTTGTTGAGTATTATGGTCGTCGATCTAGAACATCTACTGGAAAACCCTGGACCTCTTTTGAGTGTCGATATTGTATCTTATGGATCAGTCAAATCGTTCTCGACATGCAGCTTCCTGTGGCTATTTAGAACGACAGATAGAAATCCTAAAATGTCAGCCATGCCATAGCAGTCCCAAACGTGCTGCGCCTGCACAGGAACGTTCGGGCGGGGTATATCCATGAGCTCGATCTGTCTCAGCAGCCGATAAAGATAGCCAGGGGTCCAGTAGATCGAGCTTGTGGCTCATCGTTGCGCAAAGGACGAAGATGGTCGCAGATCATTCAGCATAAACCATGGCATAATATAGATCTCCTAAACAACATATGGACGATGGGGCCAATCAGAGCAAAGATCAGATTGTGCCTTGGCATAAGACTCTCGGATGACATCCGTGAGCTCGACCCAGAAGCTCAGTTGACGGGCTGGCATGTTGAACTCAATATAAGGTTTTTTCAGTTTCGTTACCGGGTTTGATTCTTTTCGGGGAAGCTTGTCTTGGCCGTGCCACGACAAATGCACTTTGTTATTTGCTTTGAGTTTAAGCATTCGTGAGGGGTCATCGATCCTCCACTTCCCGTTCAGAGCCTCTTTGACGTTCTGATGTTTCAAGTTTGATGCGAGCTTCCAAGAACTGGACGCTTCGAAGATTAACCACGCGCTTGCAACTTCCGGTCGGGAAATCTCCTGCGTTGTTCAGTCTTTGGGAACAGCCTAGGTCTGCTCATTTTTGCTTGCACGGCCTCATCTGGTACTCCAGATGACTTGTCCCATGAGATGCTGGATGACCAGAAATGTCCCAAAACATGCTTGATAGGGGTCCACTGTGCTGGCGAGTCATTCAATCGACCCACAGACCGTCGTTAACAGTTCAATTGCGCTCTTCCGCCACGGAATGTTGCGGAGTAAATGACAATCTCGTTTTCACATGGTCGCAAAACATGCGGTTGTTTCTCTCCTCCGTCAATTCCATTGCTAATTGACTTTGATTTGTGCTCTTCTGTTGTTGTAAGATTACCATGTAGGGGAATTGAATTATCTGCTTGAAAGTCGTCAGGGCGTAATGATTCCAAAATCTCGTTCCTCCTGTGCCCCATTTGAAAGCTCCTGATCTGCTGCAGGAGTAAGCAGCGCGTGCTGCATCTGTACCAATGCATATGGGGGACCCTCAAATGATGCCAGGCTTAAACTTTGGATTGATGTGCCTCGAGATGTTTCTCGCATCGATCACTGTCAACCCACAATCCGCCAGGGTATGATGCCGGTAAGGGTCCAACCCGCTCGACTTTATCTTTATTTCAAAAGGTCAAAGCTTCTCCTCCCTTCCACATTCCAATCAAGAGCTCCTTGTGGAGATCTTTTACTGGCAAAGCCCAGCGAGTCAAGAGCTGTCAAAGCAGTGACAAACCTCCTCGTCTGTGCCTGGTCCTCATATGTCTCCAAAGTAAATCACGATTTCCTCCCTATTAGGCGTACTAGATGACTGATATTGACTGCTGATTCAGGTTTTGGTAAGGGTGTGCAAGGGAGGCCGAGATTCTCGGAATAAGTTTCTCTGCAATGTAAACGTCTCGTTTCAATGAACAAGATATCAAATAGTAAACCAGTGTTGTGTAGCAGATACATTAAAAAAATAGACTTTCGACTCTGGCCAAGAGGTCCATGCCAGTGAGAAGATCCTCCTTGTCAGAACATAATTTTCAGATCTGGAGATATAAAGGAAACCATAATGCCTTTACATTGATCGTTCACCAACCTCCATTAATTTCTTTAAGTATATGTCACTACCTCCTCGAGCTCCCTTATCTTGACGTTGACCGTCCTATAATCATATTTTCTCCTTCAGATTAGATCCATCGACTAAGCATGGCTACTCCAACACAAATCCCAGAACGCCAGCCCAGCGGCTCCTGGGGCACCAAAACCTCACAAGCCCTCCTCAGTCGCATGAACAGAGTGCAACAAGCAAGTTCCCCAGGCTTCGACTTCAAATTCAAGCCGCCACATCCAAGTCTCGCTCTCCCATCCTCACCAGCACAAAACAAGAAGCCCAAGCCAAGCACCAATGAGAAAGAGGTACCATCAGGCAGCGAGGCTGCGGAAGGAGACATCAGCTTCGGCTTAGCTTTCACACATGCAGTCTCGGAACCGAAAGTGGCACCTGTACCGGTTGCGGGTGAGGTAACAAGCAAGAAGCCTCGGCCATCGTACAGTATAATGCCGGACGTCTCTAGATCAGTGAGTATCTCCAGATCAGCAAGCATGTCCAGATCGAACAGCAATCCAAAGTCTCCACGAGCGTCAAGCTCAGCCAGCGCCTTGAAATCTACCAGCAAAGAACCTCTGCCAGAGCCAAAGACTCCTAATACACCAAGCACGCCAGGTTCTCCGAACAAAGACCAGGAAGATACCAGATCAGAGGCAGAATGGCCACTCCAAAGGAGCCGATCAAGTAGCACACGCACATCGATGATCACAGCACCACCCGATGTCCCACTACCAAACACACCACCTCGCAGCCATAGCCTGCGGCGCTCACACAACCACTCCCGACTCCCGTTCTCGAGTCCTCTCGACTCATTCTCCCTTGCTTTAGCTCAAAAAGAAGCAGCTTCCACTCCACCCAGCCAGGACATCACCTACCAAAATCTAGAACGAAGCACAAGCAAGAGCAAGACCATTGCTCGTCCCAACTCAGCCTTCCCACTCTCATCCACCTACAAAGACCCCTACCAAACCCATCACATCCCCACCAGCAAAGAAGCAAACGGATCTGTCACCTCCCGACCAGACTCCATGCCCCTCTTCCTCTTCGGCTCAATGCAAGCCGGTCGACTAGACTTCCACGTCCACGTCCCCGTCGACGAGGAGAAAGCAGCTGAGATATTATCTTCCGCTGAGGAGAAAGACCGAGGCAGAAGTCGAAGTCGAGGTCAAGACCAAGACTTTGATTTCGATGATAAGAACTTGCCATCTACACCCCCTTCAAACTCAAGCTCGAATTTCAAGCAGAATCTGAATTGGGGGGATGTCCATCCTGGTGATCTTCATGTCAGGAAGAACATCGATGACGGGGATGATGGGGATCTCGAGCGTGGTGAAGGTGGGAGGAAGATGAGTGGGAATGAGGCGAGGGCGAAAGGATTGATTGGGGGTGTGAAGGGCTGGTTTAGAGGGGTTTGGATGTGGATGTTGCAGGGTGTTATGAGGATTAGTGAGAAGGGTGCGGGAAAGGGGTTGTTGCTTGCGGTATTGCTGGTTGCGGTTTTGACGTTTGTGTTGGGGCTGTTTGTGGGGCTGGCGGTTGGGTTTGGGTCAACGTAGGATGGTATGGGTTTCATGATCACGGCTTTGCTTTGTGTGGGGTTGCTTGCGGTTGAGAGGGTTAGGTGTCTGGCGTTAGGTTGCTGAGGGTGGGAAACGGGACTCGGGCCCGAGCTCGACGATGGGAGGTACTTTCACGCATGAAGTGATGGTTGGGACGTGGACATGAGGATTGAAGTGTGGAGTCCGGCGTTGCAGGCTGGTACTTGTGCGGATGGCATTGCGCGTTGGGAGTTGAGGAAGGGAAAAGTGAAATCGATATCTCGAGCGCTGGCTGTTGTAGCCGAAGCTCCAGTCTTATTGTTAGAGAAAAGCAACTTTAGTAGTAGTTTGTAGTTCTTAGTCTTAGTAGTATTGGAAGTCAGGTGGATAACGGAAAATAAAAAAAATAAAAGCAAGTTGACCTTGCTTGAAAAGTCTTTGTTCCAATTTGTTCCATACTCCGGCTGGCTTAATTTACCTTCCAGACCCTGAACTAGAAGGGTGGGCACATTCATTCTTCGCTGCCCCTTCCTGCCCACCGCATCCTACTCTTCGCTTGCTGTTTTGATGCCAACGAACAAGGACTCATAGACAGCATTGCAGCAATGACTGTCCTTTGCACGCAAACTGAAGTGGAGTAAGCAAACCCCAACTTTCCACAATCAAAGATGAATCTACAAAGAGAACATGAGATCAACAGGATCCAACCATCTCTAGGGACAACCCCGCGCTCTTCGGGTTGCAATACCACATGCCAACATAATGGATGGCTTGGAGAGCCAACAGAAGGTTGTATCTATCGAGCTTTTACTCATCTACAAGCTGTCTCTTTGTCAGCATGTCATTAGAAGTCTTTGAGCTCACGACATCTCCGCCTCGGTGGCAAATTCGGAGATGTGGCGACAAGAAATAGGAAGCATGAATTTAAATTTTCTCAATTTTCTGATGGATCCTTGACGAAGTATCGAATATCTTGAATTCTTCTTAGAAAATGAGAACGTGTAAATTGTTGAGGCGCAGCTTGAATAAGTCCTCTTGTCACAAAGCTGGGAAGGCGTTTGTCCACTTTTGCCCCGATCCTTGGCAGTGGGCGATGTTCGATGATCCTTGGATGGAACTATTCTATTTGGTCATGTACATGTTCAATGTGGCTGATATGGGCTGTTGGTGTTCTTTTTATAGAAAATCTGAAACAGACTTCTCACAATGGCTTTGGTCATTATCACAATATGGTTTGTTTACTTTCGTTCTCGCTTGCCGAAGTATTAGTCCGCTGGTATAAGTCTGGCCTTGAATAGAGTGAGGGTTCGTTAGAGGTGGCAGAGATACAATGACCAGCGTCACAGGCTCCAAGGTCTGCATCTTACATATTTCAAGACCATGAGACGAATGATCGTGCGGTTCTGCAGTCAAACCCCAGTGTAGGTTACTTTTTCTCTCTTCATTAGGGAACACGCCAGCGATCTCGTTCCATTGCCCTAGATGCTTGTGAATATATGGTGCTGTATGTCATTCATACACCTTGTATCCAAGTAGAAACCAGGCAGCTACTTTCATCGTTCCGGAATATCAATTAAAGGGGAATAAAAGTTCATGGACACTGCCCAGCACCCACCATGCGTCTCGGCTAGACATCAGTCGACTCAGCTACAATGTCGCAATTTTACAAACGACTTTAAAGTATCTTCATGTCAGTTCTTATTATACCAAGCTTCATCAGTGCTATAGAGCACGTGGACAGCAGCATTAGACAGCATCCAACATTGGCTCGAAGCAGTAAGACTAGCGTGTCGGTAGCGGGGGGAGATACATATGAAATTCGACACGTCTCGTAAACATCATAGTCATAGTCAATAAACGCACTATCCCGGTCTTCAAGGCCATGGAGGATAGAACTGGGGCTATTGATTGGGATGACTTCGTCAACGCAATGTCTGGTGAGGGTATTGGATTCATTGCTCGTCACAGTGGAGGCGGTTCAGCATACACCTTTGAGCCGAATGAGAAGTCGCCGTGGCATGGTCAGGGAGCAATTGGCTTCCACAAACCTCATCCTGAGCATGTCATTGATGCTATCACAGTCATAACCTATGGTAAGCGGATGACAAAGTGGTTGGATGGAATGAAATGAGCGATGCGCTTGTTGGACTTGCATGTTTGGAGGAGTTCTTCTTCTTGAGAAGTAGTTAGTTTGGTTTTGCAGGCGTATCATGGATGGGGATGAGATACCAATAACTGGGGCTGTAGATTTTATCTGTGTCTTTTCAGGAATGTTGGCAGCTGGTTGGCTTGAAGAAGCTTTTCTAACTTCGTGGGACCTGGACGTCGCTGAATGTTCTTATGCGTACATCAAATTTGTACAAGGAATCAAACCAATACATTCATGCATCATGCATCATAGTCATGACGTTCTTCTCTTTCATGTGAGGTTATTGCTAACGTTGGTACGTACCGACCGAGATTGCCGAGAGGTGAAACAAAGCCAGCTCTTATGGTGCAGCCAATACTATTTAAAGCCCACAAGCAGAGTCACGAAAATAAGAGTTCACACAATTGCATAATGATCTGTTGCAGTGAATCAAATGACTGAATATAGAGACCTTACAATAGAGAAAGACAAGGAATTCAAAACACAAACATTTCCAGACGAGGCTATCCTGCCTCGGCATAATGTTGCCATATTAGTCACAAGCGAGACACCAAATTCTCGAGCCTGAGGCAGAAGTAAGGCTAGCCAAATCTGCCGACACAGCCTCGAACTGGAGAGGCTGCACGAACAGCCTTGCAAAACACGACAACCCTTCTCATCTCCACCACAACAACTTGCCATTCAATCATCACGAAAAGTGCATCGTCGCAATCAGCGCTATTACTTATCTATCCGCCATCCCCAATTACCTGTCGTTGAGTCGGATTGTGTCGGCCTTGCGACATGGAGCCTTCCTCGAAGAAACGTCGACTCGCCCCGAAATTGGCAGAACAATCTCATGAACAGGTAATTCCTCGTCTTTAGGGATTTCATATCATTCAGACTGACGAAGTCAATAGCCGCAGCCGGTTCGATTTGACTACAAAGCCATGCCTCCTCCACAAGATGTCGTACCTCCTCCTGAGCGGAAAGACTTCGAGTCCTTCGCGCGTCACCTCCAAGATGCAGCGATGCTCATCTATGCACAAGCCAATCAATCTCCATATACAAGCGTCTCGGTCCTACTGCTACGATGGGAAGATGATTTGAGCGTTGATCAGGATCTGCAGCAACTTCAAAAGCTCTTCCGCGAACGCTTCAACTACCGAACCGAGTCGTGGTGCATACCCAGCTGTCCAAACCCAAGCATGAAACTCACCATGCAGATGGCACAACACCTTGAATATGCGAGACCTGATCATTTGTGGATCGTATACTACGTTGGTTATGGATTTATGGGTTCAGATCATAATTTATACTGGGCCTGGTAAGGCTACACGCAACAGCCTTACGACCTATACTGATGTTATGATAGCAATTCTCGAGAGGATTCCTCCAAACTTAAATGGGATGGTGTCAGATGCCTCCTCGAAGATGCTCAGTCCGATATCCTCCTTCTACTCGACACTTGCGCAGTTGCCGATGCCCCTACCGCCGGAAGCCATGGCATCAAACAGGCTATTGCTGCATACAGCCCCGATCAGATCGGCAAGGAGCCAGGAGCACGCTCATTTACATTCAATCTCATCGAAGCCTTGAGCAGACTCGGTAGTGGTCGCGCTTTTAGCACACAACGTTTGCACGAGGAGATCATATCCATGCAGCATAACAAGTTCTTACAAACCTCTGGTCTGACAAATGGCTCGAGTAAACCTCCACCAGGCCGAGAAAGAATGCCTGTTGTCTTCTCGTTGACTCCAGGTGCAATGCAAAGCATCACAATCTCGCCAATTAGCCAACAACCACCCGGCGGCTCTCTCATTCCTTCGCCTTTGGGCTCTCCTGACAACGATCTATTACCCTCAAGAAGCCTTCACAACGAGCAGCAATTGCTTAAGATTAGCTCGAATGCTGATCTTACATTCGAGGAGATGAGAGCTTTGGTCTGCACAACCTTTCTTGGTGAGCCAAGTCAGGAAATGGCGTCCTTCAAGCAGTGGCTTCTCAACACCCCGATCGCTGCAGCAAAGATTGCTGTTGAGGGTATGTTCCATGGACCACCAACTGTGCTCTTGGTCTCTATGCCGATAGCAATTTGGAATGTAGTTGCCGCAGACCGTACATGTGCTTTTCTGGGTTACGTCAATTCTCACAACATGACAACCGAATACCAAAGACTCATCGGCGGCATCTCGCCTATTGCGAAGACCGCAACTTTTAAGGAGCTCGAGGATGGCAAGATTCTACTCGAAGCCCGTCAGGCTGCTACCTCAACTCCTCTCATGAATCGTCATGAACCTCGCCCAGAGTCGATGCAACAAGACCCAATGCGCCAAAGCATGGGGCAAAATGATATCCCGATGGGCACGCCCAATCCGGTCCCTCAGGTCGTATTCCAGAACGTGGATCAACCTGTCATCCCAGAACACAAGGACGAGGTTGAAGACTCAGTCGAGATGCACGAGGCCGCAGAACAACTAAAGGCACTGAGCCACGTACGACACTTGAGTCATGATCATGCCAATAGTGAGCGAAATCAATCACATATACCTTCTGAAGATTCTCCTGGGTTGCGAAGTGCTCGAGAGGAGTCTGCATCATCACAAGATCAGAATGAATCTGGTGCGGAAGACCAAATGTACAACTCAGAGTACAATTCGCCTCGACCAAAACCTCGGAGATCCATCCAGAAACAAGGCCCTAAACAAGACACTCGATGCTCTTTGTGCAGTCATGCGCCTTTCAAGGACTCTTCCTCCCTCCGAAAGCACATTGCCGCCGCTCATACCCGACCATTCCCATGCGCCTTCTCTTTCGCTGGCTGTACCAGTACATTTGGTTCGAAGAACGAATGGAAACGCCACATTGCCTCACAGCATCTCTGTCTCACATATTACCGCTGCTCGTCATGCCCCCAAAGTACGGTCGAGGGCAAGGGCAATGAGTTTAATCGCAAGGATCTCTTCACACAGCATCTCCGTCGGATGCATGCTCCTTTCGCTATCAAGAAGGCTATTGCAAAGGGTGATAGTAAGCTACAACTAGAGTGGGAGACACATGTAAAGGATATGCAAACCAGCTGTTTAGTCACTCGACGACAACCACCGCAACGATCTGCATGCCCTAAACCCGACTGCTCCAATGTATTCGAGGGTACCGGAAGCTGGGACGACTGGACCGAGCATGTTGGCCGACATATGGAGAAGGGCGAGGCTGGCAGACTTGGCGTAGACAAGTTGCTTGCAAGATGGGCTCTTGAACAAGGCATCATCGAGCGCAAAGAAGACGGGGAGTTGAGATTAGTAGGCACGGAGAGAGAAAGTGGTTCTGGAGCTGGATACTACAGTGACGGCAATGGCAACGTGGCACCAAAGCGTGAAGTGGGCGATGATACCAAAGGCGAAGGAGACAGCATGCTACTCGACAGTTGACAATTGCTGCAACAGGCGATCGACGGGTAATTTGACATTGGTGGATTTCTACGGGGTGTTGCGGGGCCGGAGTACAAATATTGCGTTTTCCCATCTCGGCGTCCGATGTATAATGCTTCTGTCTTTCATTGTTTGATTGTTTATTCTGCGATTTTCTGATGTCTTTGGTTTGGATGGGTGGTTGGGTATGGGATGGAATGGAGTCTAGCACTGCGTTTCCTTCTTACCTAGCTTTCTTCTTTGGTGGATGGATGGTTAGGATAGTAGGCACCTAGCTGCCTTTGAAAACTTTGAGGTAGAGGTAGGGAGGGGTGGAGAACTGTGCAACGAATGAAGAATTGAGATATTGATGATACTATAACCCAGCTGTTTTCGTTCGGTTGTTCGCCAGTTGCAGCAGATCTGAAAGTGATGGATTTCTCGCTCTTGGTACACGATTCTCTTCCTTTTCCCAACTTCTTCCTCGAACTTGCCGATCATTCCAACCTACCCGATCCCAAGAAGTCTTACCTGATGACGATATCTTTGCCCCTTCTACCTCCACCTGAATCCTACCCGGTCCCCCCTTTTTTCCCCCAAGGCTTGAAGTTCCACGAATTGGATTCTTCAAGCCCACTCGCTCCTCTTTGCGGATCTATCTCCTGTCCGATCTACAACTCACCGCCAAGAGATGAGATACATTTACCCGACAATTAACATATTGTCTACCTAATAGAGTACAGTAACATCAATTCCCAGGACATAAACCCTTGGAGTGCCTCACGGTTGATAGACGCTCCTTAATCGTGTTACTATCGTCGGAAAAGGTATGCTAAAACGACGATCCCATCCCAGGGCGCGGGAGATCGACATACCGAATTGAGGGACAATCGGACTAAACCCAGCTACTCAATCTAGGCGACGAGAAAATTTAGAGAGCCATCGGGTTGGGCATTGATGCATATTGGCGTTGGCGTTGCTGTTGGTCATTGATGGAATCCAGCAGCGGAGTACTAGCTGGTATACTGTACCTTACCCAAGACTGAAGAGCCGAGAACTCGTGTCGGAATTTGCCTTCAGATCTAGGTTCGTTGAGGGGAAGAGATTGACATTTCGACCCCGGTCTGGTTGGTTCAGTCTGGTTTGTGCCGTGGCTGGCTGGCTGGAGTCGATTTTAGGTTGGTGATTGAACGTCTGGCTAGGGTAGGGTTGGATTGGGTTACTGTACTCGGTATTCGGTAGTTGGGTTTTTGGGTTTGGAGTTCGGATTTTGGGTTGTGCTGGGAACTTGGGACTTGACAACCTTGATGGTGATAGGAGCCTGCTGATGAGCTATTGCTAGTTGTTTTGGTCGTAGATCTGCTTGGGCGGAGAAGAGATTTCCGGAATAGATATTCTGGAACTCAATCGGACGGGTCACGTTTGAGTAACTATGGTTGATAGGAGTTTGGCTTCGATAGTTTGAAAGTATACAGTAAGACCGAGACTGAGTTCGGCATCTGAATGCTGGAGCATAATCGTTGGAGGTAGAGGGATCCTGGTTTCGATGGTACTGGAAATATCTCTACATGCCGAAAGTTTCCTTCACGGAGGTAAGGTTCGGTATTTGAATTGACGATGACTGGAACCTAGCTGCCGGACTCTTGAATTTAGCAAAAAAGTATGTGAAGCTGTACACGTTGGCTAAATGTTTCGAATCTGAGTCATGTGTTATTTTGGAAGTAAAGAAGGATCACTGATGACATTTTTCCTGGGTAGCGAAGGTTTGCTCTTCGATTCTGAGACGTGATAGTGTGATAGGTTTTGGGAGTTTAGCCTGCTTGCTTGAACTGTCGGGGCTCCCAGATTCCAGACAGCGGGCTTAAAGCATGGCATATATACTTTTGAACGGCTTTGAGATGAGTTATACGGCATTCTCTGGCATTGACTTATGGTTCGTATGTATAACTTGCGCTCAGGGGTGTGGTCCTGAGAAGACTCGCTGATATGATGGTTCCAGCTTATTCAATTTTGCTTTACCAAAATGCCTGGCATTCCGAAACTTAGTATGGTGGCACAAGATAAATTATACGAGCTCTTAATATGAATACTTGCTGAGATAAAGGAGTAAAGGATATTCGAGACGATTTTGTGACCGCAAAAACCAGACCCATATCCCCACAAAATGCTACGCTATTCGGGATGCACGGGAGAAATACAATCACGGACATCTGAGGTGTATGACCATATATATTTTGAGTAAGACACAGACGTGGGTGTTGATTGCACCAAGATAAAGGTAAATTCAGAGCGCTTTAGGCAGAGACGGTACCAAGTTAATACAGTCGAGGAACTGGATAAGCGAGACGAACAGCTTGCGCTTTGAGCTTGTTCCCCTCTTATTGCGACTTGCAACGAAAGAGTCTTGCTCTTGTATAAGTAGCAGTCAGTGGCTTCTCTTGTGCAACGAAAGTAGTTAATGGTGCTGTTGGGGATGGAAAGGGGGAAATCGCTTAAGTTTGTTGTTTTGTTTACGCGAGGTAGAGTGGGGCTAGAAAAATTATAGACTCCGTCGAACGCACGTCTTGATGAGTTCATGAAAGTAAGTGAAAGATGTATTGATACATTGTCTACGAGGAGCCTTTTCGCCAGCCGGGAAAAATAAGGAGTAGGTAGCGAAGTCCTCACTGATTAATAGCGAGAGGTCGAAAACCCGTATCACAAGCTTTAGACAAGGCAGCCCTGGCAACAGCTTTACCAGTAAAGCTCCTCAACTGAACATCTTCTCTTAGATCAACGAAAGACAGTCAAGATTTGTGCTTCAATGTTGATCTTTCACCAAACAAGTTGTCCCATTTTTTCGTATGACTAACAGCGAATGAGGTACTCACGGATGAAAGTGACAGCTCAACATTCCCCCACTTGGACCGGAACCTGTCAGAGGATATTCAAGCTACGGAGCTATCTCCATAACTCTGCAAAAGAACCGCTGTCCCCGGCCATAAATTTCCGAACTTCAAACTCAAAAGCTACCAGTAACCCGTTTTACTCAGCTGAATCAATTCATCCAGTCCAAAATCGTATCACTGTCTCACTGCGCTCTTGATCATGTAGCTAATAAGTCGAGATATGATGCATTTCATTCCCACGAACCGGGCACAAGTGACACAAGACGACACGTGGCAAGAAAAGACATGGCGCACAGCGGATTGGGGTTTTGCGGATCCGGGGGGAAGACCTAGCGAGAGGGCTGTGATGTGAGACATTGAGCGGTATGGGAAGACTGAGAGAAATATGACATAGCTGGCTTTCCGCTATGGACTTGCCTAGCAGTGAAAAAGGGCTCAGTGACGAATGTGTAGGATCATCGAAGACTTTGCTCATTCATGATTCGCCAAGTGTATGGTAGAGTATGATTTAGGCAAGGGGAGTCTTGTCTATGATCGATAAAGAGGCGAGAATAAGCCAGCACGAACGCAAAGAAATGACAAGTATAAGCACGGATTCTACCGCATTTAGTGTATTGTGCCCTGCCGAAGAATAGGCCACTGGCCAGCCTTATCCGTAATCCCTCCCAAGCTGAATACCTGGAATTCCTCACATCTCCATCCCAACCCCAGTCCCGGAAGCGTTCAATCGATTCCGATCTGATGCTTTCCAGCTGGCATCTCTTTTCTAATGCAACTTAATGCCGTCCTTGACTTGCAAAGCAAGAATTACCGCAGGGAAAAACAAGCACATTCTCCACGCGAGCACGGGAAAGAAAGACATTGTCTCGTTTTCGACCCTAGGGCGTTTTGTTCCCTCGATCCCGCGCGCCACAAAGTCTCGCATCACATTGATAGACGCTAGAACGTTGGTAGATGGACTACCGGACTTGCTCGCTGGGCCGCGATGTATAGAGAGGAAGCTGATGGGACATGTTTCGTGCACATCGCGTGTGTGGCGCCCATGATCTGGAGGACCGCCAGGACGACTACCGAGATATGGACTGTAATATTTGGAAGCTGTGGAGAGTCAAGTCATGAAAGGGACGACTCTAGACGGTAAGGGTCGGTTCGAAAGCTTGTCGCTGTGAGATACCTCGAAGCTCGGAATAAACAAAATTCTCGTCATTTTCTTGTGTACTTACCGTCCCTTTGTGTTTCCACGCACGTTTTGACCGCGTGGACTCGTTACCGTTTATTTACTTTTCGCGGCGTGGCTCCTGGTCCAGTTCAGCTTTCGTGCAACTGCCATCTAAAATTAGACGACAAACCCTCATAAGCAGTATCGTGCAGAATCGTGCCAAGATCAGAGAGATCGAGAGTATCGAGATATTTGGAGTGAATCGTAGACTCAAACCCGGTTCAAATCTCCTCAAACCAGCCAACGTATAAGTTGGTACGCCTAAAATGCATGATAGACAAGTGCAAGAACTCCGAATGCTCGGGTCCTTCCCTCCCTTCAAGCCCTCGCCTCGCTTGCTGTTGTAACATAATGTTCCAATCAAGAGCCTCGCAGTACGCGTACTACTATACATCTGTACAATCTGCCTGCATCTACCCCCTCAGACCATCATATCATATCAGATCCCAAGATAGTGGACGAGCCGTTGCGCTACATTATCATGTAACACGAGAAGCAAGGTAAATCGTACGATCATGTCTGCGTGCAGTTTCTTTTGTGAGCTTGATTTGGATGAGAGAGGGACACAAAACAAGGAATTGGGATGGGGGGTGTTGCCCTTTGCTGTGAGGTGGCGTTGGGGGGCTTACACGTGGTGGCGGAGAGAGAGGGCGAAAGGGTTTGTCTGGTAAGGAGTGACGGGGAGACGGAAGCTGGCGCGCTGGGCATGTGGGTGAAATGGTGTTGGTGGGAAAAAGAAAGTCGATTGTGATGCTTGTGCGACGGGGGCGCTTGAGGCCGTTGAGACCTAGAAATGTGAGCTGTGAAAAGGATGCCGAGGGTGGCGGATGGCAGCGAATCAGGGTGTTGGTGGCGCCTTTTGTGAGGGAAAAAGCAAAAATGGTACGTCGACATACTGTACATATGAGATGTGATGAGATGGAACGACAGCGCTTTCGGCGGTAGGTCCGCTGTGAAGGGGATATCCAAAGACCTGCTGTGCATAGAGCCCAGCTGAAGTCATAGTGAGATATGAGACTTGCAAGTGGCTAGATTAAGAAAGACCGGCCATTTCTTATTGCTCGGAACAAGACGAGAACTTCGCTCTCTTTGACTTGCAAGAAAAAAGGAAAGAAGATCTGCCAGACCCTTACGGCAAAAAGCAGTGATGAGAAACTGATAGACCAGAAAAGCCGTTTGAAGGCACCTCAGCAAAAAGTAAACATCACCACTTAGAGTCTCTGGACAGAATCCGGAAGCCTTCACAAGCGAACACTCCAGAACATGGCAACAAGCCGCCCATGACGGCCCGAGACGAGCACACTTGATCATCTCGTTAGATTGCGAATTATGTCTCAGACTCGGCAGATAGAAAAAATATCACAAGCGAGTCACAGCACACACATGAGAGATATACGATCTGTGTCCGAGGTTCTTGCCACGGGACGGGCCAGAGCGAAATATGCCGATTAAAAAGCAAATAGAGGGAATGGACTAGTGAAAGAGGCGCTGAAGAAGGGTATGATTTGCCTTGATGGCGTGAAATAAGGTCGTGGATTGAAGACGCCTCTTTCGACACCGTGTGTTACAGCACATGAAATGTACATGAGGCTTTGGCCTCGTGACTAAGTGATGATATCTGCCCTGCATGATCCGTTCTCGTGAACGATAGGAAAGGAGGTATTTACCTTACCGCCTTTGTTCGGCCGAACTTGTTGTACGGCATAATGTTATGTTGGGTGCGGTCTGGAACGAGTAATGTCCACTCATCCATTACCCTTTGCGAGCGAGAACGGACTCACGGAGAGGGGTTGAAATGTTGGAGAGAAGGGCCGCTTCTCATTTTCCACGACATGAAGTGAAGCACGGAAACTTTTTTCGTTTCGAAAATCTCCATCTTGGCACGCCATCTTAAACATTCATCTTGACTTGACGGTCCTCAGAGTTCTCGGATACTCGTTTTCTAAAGGAGTGAAGTGAGCAGGCAATACTCGATGCCATGCCTGTCCATAGCCGATGCGATCCAGCATTGTCCTGTGCTGTGGATCCAAGACATCCATACATCCATCCAAGCGTCTTCCGTTCATCAGTAACGACGAAAATCGAAAGGACGATCCAAAGATGTCCATGACCTGGTCACCACCTCTTTCTTCTTCCCTGTCCTGTCTGTAGGCCCGATACACAGTACATGTACATGGCCAGGTAGGGCATAGCAGAGAGCATGGCAGCGGCACGGTCCTTGAAAGCTCAGGTTCAGATCGGGCTGGATGATTGGGTAGCAACGGTCTCCAGGCTTCGTATCCCTACTGAAACAGAGTGATATCTGCATCGGAGTATATTATTCGTGGACCCTGCTTGTCTGGCTCCTGGCAGCCAGTTAGCCAGTCAGTCGGCCATCCAGGAGTGAGGGAGGGGCGCGCGGGCGGGCGCGGGGACGCTGCCTAACTTGGTAAGATATTGTAAATCCGTATCGGTTGTGCTGTGAGTGGTTGTCGGGAGGGTCTAATATGTTTCACCGAGGTGATATATCGCGCAGGAAGGAATCGAAAAAAGGTTCATGTACGGGGCTTTCAAGCAGGGGAATTGGTGAACCTTAGCAGTACAGTATGTCAAAGGGTTGCGTGATTGATTTGATAATTGATGTGAGATGAGATGGGATGAGATGAATGGCCGAGATGATGGTTGGATGCCATGGGTGGATAAATGGGTGAGATCGCCAGATCGATTGTTTATTGCTTTAATTGGAGATGTGAGATTGGAGATCGGTATCTAGATTGAGTAGCCCCACAGTGGGGTGCTTCAAGGAGGGTAACATCGAGGAGAAGCCAGCGTTCAGGGTGAGGTGTTGCCCGTGGGGCTGCGATGTGGAGAAAGTGCTCTGTCTGCCTTTCAGGTGAGGCTTTTCATGTTCTACTTTGGGATCGACTAAGTTCAGACAGTATGAATCGAGACTGGCTCGAAGGCTAGAAATGGCACCCTTGATGCACGCGCTACTTCTGTAGCTCAATCTTGAGGAAGAAGTCATATGTGTTTGATCCTCTATCATTGAAGTTAGAAGAGTCCTGGAGGGACTGTGCGGCGTAGTGACCATTGTAGTACAAATAAGAGCAGAATTCAAGGCAGAGGCGAAAAGAGCAGCGAGTTCGCAGCTCTTTGCAGGAAATACGCTCCGAAATGACAAAGGTTTGGTAGTGGTACTGTAGGACAAGCGAGCATGGACATATGCATGCATATATGCGGGTATGTTTCCGTTGGATCTGAGATTGCTCTTCTTGTTGTTAGACCACTTGTGGTTCCGATGCGAAATATACTCCAGGATGGGTATAAGAGAGCAGGGAGCCGAAGTCGATCAAACAGTGGGAATTCCTCGAAAAGGGTTGCGAGATGGTGTGAGGTGATGCAAAGTTAACTTTTCATCCCTGGACGTTCTGGTGGCGATCTCAAGATCGTTTTAATACCAAGAGGAACTGGACAAGGGTTCGAGAAGGACTTTTGATGAATTTGACTTAGAGGAAGATGCGGTATGCGCTTCGTTATCAGATCTCTGATTTTATTTGGGGGCTGTGTGGGCCTGGTATGAAGTGACAGCGGAGTATTTTGCAAAGTCAAAATAATAGAATTGTAGGAGGATGTTGCTTTCCGCTACCGGTAGTCCTGACAGAAAACGTCGTCGCATGAAATAGTGGTCTCGCGGTCTATGGGCTACGGCAGTTGGGGTGTTGCTTGTTGTTGTCAAAACCCTTTCTGAGGCTTGCGTCAACTTGTGTGGATGCGCGGTGCAGAAGAGTCCAGTGCTTTGAGTTGTGGAGATGTCTATTCAGAGATCAGATCAGACAGAGTCTGAATGAGGGGTGTGAGAGAACGGCAGGCTTCATCCTAGGTGCTCCAGCATAGGGTTACAGTGAGGAGCTTTCTGTATTGACAGGGTAGGCCAGCACCTTGCATGTTCCGGAAGCCGGGAGAATCATCGCGCGACCAGAATCTACAGGGTATGAGATCGTGAGATGGAGAGATTTGCGGTTCGAGGTGGATCTGATGCTGAAGTGGAACCTCGAGTTCTCTGCTGATGGGATACTTTGGGACGAGCTAGAGTTAATGGGTCTCGAGAGGCTTCAGACTTCAGGAAAGATCAGCTGCTGGTGCTGAGGTGTCTCCGTAACTTCTGGTAAGCTTCGTTCTGGCCAATACTACCTGTAGCTCCAGTGGGCAGAAGTGGACTCCTGACTGCCAGCTGTGTTGTTTGTCAGGATAGAACCGTGGGGTCTTCCTCCTTCTGGTCCTGCCTCAACAGTGCATGCTTACTCCAGCCCAGAAGGTTAATATCCCTTCCGAACAAGTAGCATAGTGTACCGAGTAGAAGGTTCTGCGACCGAAATCTACTCCATCTCAAGGATCGTTCGGCATCGTACTGTACTTTATCGTGAGGATATCATGTCCTGCTTGAGCAGTGTGTACCCTGCCCGGGAGCCCTGAAGCCCTCCCCCGATGATATCCCCGTTTCTTTCCGCCTTTCCATCCCCCTTTGTTTGGCAGACAGGGTAGACGAGGCGTTCGGAAACCGAACTGGGGGGCCTGTTAGTCTGGGATCATGGGACTGGGTTCAGGGGTTTAATATGCATACGATCGAGCGATGAGACGCATCCGTTGGAGTGGTTGATGGAGACATGGATGGGCCAACGGTATGTCTACATGAGTGGGAGTGGGAAGAGAGCGGTGCGCAGCTCTCGAATTGTGAAGCGTCACGAGAGTGTGAAGTGAAAGGGTCGACAGGTGGTTAAATCAGGCACTCCGTACTGTTCGTGGGGGCTTGATTTGATATGTTTGAGATGAGAAATATTCGCTGGCAAGTTCAAGTCAAGTCACAGTCTTACCAACGAGTCAGGGATATGCAGAAAGGACGTGGTCTTGACTCCCTGGCGAGCTTGTAACTGGATGACGAACTCCGAGCTGAAGGTGAGGAAGATAAGTCATGGGCTGGTTGGGGAGCTGGATGTGTGTGCCGTGCTGGACCGGCATCTGTTCCACGAATGGCCTGCCTGCATATGCATGGGTAGATGCATGCAGGATGCGAATTCATCTTTCTTAGCTAGCGTGCATCTGCGATCGTACGACTTTATGCCGCTAGGCTGGGGATATACCTAGTCTAGCTTCCGGATGGGACGGGGGGCCCTGACCATGGCTGAGATCTTCGCGCAGGGCTACTGTAATGCTGCGGAGATCGTATCTGATATTGGGAGCATTGGGTTTGGGCTGGAAAAGAACATCAGGGTTGCAGGAGATGAAAAGGGAAGACGAAAAGAGGAAGGAAGTCTTTTCTAACTTCGTATTTTTGCCACTTATTGGCAATAGCAGGGAGTATGTACTGGATGAGATGGTGATACCCGTACTGTACAGTGGCCGCATATCGAAAAGATAGTTAATGGTTGAGATAAAACCAACGCTCGGAGAATTAGACGGATGTCGCAGCCGGTTGGACTCCTACAGTGTCATCAACCCAGTTCAGTCCAGGCCGTCATCATCTCACCAGCCCTAAATCTCCGTCCTAGCTTCGTCCACAGGCTCGAGCCTCGAGCATACTGTACTCTCCATACCAAAAATTAATGATTCAAGGAATTACAATTAGTGAATAGGACCGTGAGCCGAAGCGAAGCGGGAACACCCAACATCAAAGCACCACCACCAAAGCAGACGATTTTGAGTTTTGCTGGTCTAAAACTCTATCGCCAGATTCAGATTTCGACCCGCGCTACTGTATCTCCTTCGGTTAACTTGGGGAATCGTCATCTAGGCGGCGGCCGCGTACCAACAATTTGGAGGGAATGGGATGTCCCGTATTGATCGGCGTCTGGGTGGACTGCTTTAGGTGCTGGTGTCCGGGCCTGGGAACCTGGGAGTTGGAAAGTGAAACTTCTTGTTCTTGCTCTTGCTCCGATGCGTGAGTGAGGTGATGCGCAGGACAGGACTGCTTGGGAGATCTATGGAAGGTTCCGTTGCTTGGATAGTACTACTCCAGTGTTCATGCTTGCTTGGTGTTGAGGGAGTCGAGATGTGAGGAGATGAGATGATTATGCTCCGTAGTGTCTCTGAGCTTAGAATAATGGTAGATGGATGAACCTTGCTGTCCTCAGTTCTGACTCTCTAGCTATGGCTCTGGCTATCTAGTCAATGCAGGCTTAGATGTAGCTAGCAGATTCGTAAGTGCAACGTCTTTTTTCTTCCAGCCCTCTCAGAATCGTGTGAAGTCTCAGCTCTCATACACTCATAGCGGTATGCAACAATGAAACTGACAAGATACAGTATCATTCCTAAAATTTTGTTGTTGGGTTTCCTCTGTTGTACTCCAGTATCTATCGCAATGTAATAATCTCTGAAGTAATATACCCCCACTCCCAAGGATTCTCATCTCGATCACCCATCGCCCATCAGTGCATCATTCCAATCGAGAGATCTCTATTTCCAGGGCCTAGGCTGGGGACCTGTATGGAGTTGCACCCTCGAGCCTGCCTGTATGGAGCCCGTAGCCAGCCCATGATTAAGAAATCGGCGAACGCATCTCTACCAGGGTATCTGCACTGCACTGTACTGTATATCTTTCGCCTCACCTCACTCATCCACAAAAAAATCTCGGAAACAGGATCTAGAAAGGGAAATTACGCCGTCATCACATAAATATTTTCGGTTTTGCCTTGGGGTGGAGAGATGAGTTTGAGATGTTGGTTGATATCGTATGATTTTCTAGACTTCTGTTCTATGTTCTACCGCTAGAGGGTCTGCTGCTTCAGCTACTTTAGCTAGCTGCCGTTGGAAAGAAAAAAAAAACGCATTTTTCCTAGGTTCATATTTAAATATAGTACTCGAGTACCGCACTGAGTATGACCGATTTCTGTGGAGCTTTTCACTGTACGTACTGTACGTACATGAAAAGAAGGGAAGGAAAAAAGAATAGGAAATGTGATGGATGGATGGGATGTGATGGGGGAGAACGGAACAGGGTGTACCCATGCCCACCGCGTGGCGTGGTACAGGCACACTGACATGACAGCGGCGCCTGCCCGCGGAAAGGCAGCGGATGGCTGCTTAGAGCTTGGAGCTTGGAGCTTTGCGGGGTTGGAGGGAGGGAGGGAGAACTTGACACTATGTTCCATACACCTCGAAATTCGAGATTAGGATGGTAGAGTGTTTGGGATGTTAGATTAATGGATGGGATGGAATGGAATTTACATGCGATAAGATATCTAGACTCGATTGTACGGATCTCGGCCTGGAGGCTGGGCGGCTGGACAGATAATGGAGATTATTTTCCCTCCTGCCAAGTGACTGACTGACTGACTGACTTGTAACTAACTACCTAACTGACCAAGAAGTGACAGACAGACAGACAGACAGACAGACAGACAGACAGACAGACAGACAGACAGACAGACAGACAGACAGACAGACAGACAGACAGACAGACAGCCCAGCTGACAGCGGCAGAGTACAGCACAGCACAGCAATCACTACCTGCCCGTCCTTCACGCAGTGCTTGTACACTGTGAGATTGACTTTGGCTTTTTACAGAGATTATAATTCGCTAGCGGGGGTCGGCAGACTGAGCGGAGATATGCATGAAATGGTATCGAACCGAATCGATCCGGGTCGGAAGTCGTGGTGGACAAGATCATGCAGAACACGGGAGCACGGGTTGGTGGTGATGGCGAGGATGAGGATGAGCATGAGAGGGGAGTGGAAGGGGTAAGGCAGGCGGATTTGAAGATACCCGAGTGGTTCGTGTACGAGGCTTTGGGAGTGAGGACTGGGATTGAGATTGAGATTGAGATTGAGTGAGGATCGGAATAGGATATCTTCCAAACGCGAGAAGAGACGGGTGATGGGAGGGAAGAGAAGGCAATCGAGTGAGATCTTACTGGTGGTTTTCTGGTTATGGACTGGTAGTTATTCCGATACTAGTACACATCTATAGGACTTCGTCACGAGTCTCAAGGGTCAAAATGCCCGTCTCTCTCCAGATTCTATCCCATTCGTAGGGATTAGTTCACCGTTGTCGATGTCTCGAACTTTCACTTTTCTGTCAATTTTTTTCTAGGTTGTGGCGCTGAGTCGGCCGCCCGCCCATCCGCCAGCCAGATATCGTGGGCACATGGGAAACCAGACGTTGTACATGTCTATTGAGCCAAGCTGAATCAGACAGGACAATCAATCAATCACATTATGTAGAATACTGGCCTACTAGAAGGCCAGTGAAGTACCAGCGGGTCGGCTGTCGTATCATGTTCTGTTCCCGAGATACGGTTTGCAGTCCAGTCCAGTGCAATGCAGTAGGTGAGGTCGGTAGGGTAGGGTAGGGTGCTTACTTCATCTATCTCATCTCACTGTGCAGTGAGCATTTTATGGGACGGATTACGGACGATTGAATGGACGATTGAGTCCTGGAGGGTGGTCTGGTCGAATGGGGTGGTAGATCTCGTATTTCGCTTCTTGCCGGATTGGGCTTTCTTGGAGGGAGATCCAGCTTGAGGTCAGATATGATATAATCTTTTGTATTACTCTCACTCCATATCTTGCTTGACAGGAGACGGAGGTCCACGTGAAAGGGGAGGATTTCTCGCGATATCTAATGGGCTCATCAGATCAGATTCCGGGATCTAGATATGGGTATTCGTAAATGTGATATTGTTGCCGCCCGAGGCTTGCGTTCTGAAGCCGAGGTGGATTCTAACGATTGGGGTGGAAGGAAGCTGATCGAGAAGAATACCGTTGAGCCGAGCGGAGCAAGCCGTCAAGCCGGCCGTTGAGAAACTCTGAATTCGAGAACTCGAGACGAGGAGGAAGTGATATATCATAATTCGCCCCGTCATCGATATCACGATTCACCAAGCCGAGTCTTCACGAGCATGGATATCCGAAACTCGAAGGTTCGAAGTTCGGGATGAGGTTACATTCGGAGTGGATTTTTACATTCCTCAAGGCCCTCAGGGGGGGATTGAAAACGGGTGATGGTTCTCTATGTTTCGCTTTCTGATGGGTATCGCTTTTCCATGTGGGGTCTTCTGTTCGGCTTAATAGGATATAGTCGGTTAGATTCTATGGATTGTCATGATGGGTGTGTGGGTTATGGATGTAACCCTACCACTGGGACCGATTTGGATGTTCGATTTGGGTTCGGAGAGTTTAGGGCGATCTGTGATGATCTCAGATGGTGAGATATGTTGTTAGTTGTGGTATGCTATATACCGTCTCGAGGCCGACAGGCATCGAGAATACAGAGAGCTGCTGGGCACTTCCACTGCAAGCTGGCTACAAGCGGTGTGACAGCTGTCTGCCGCTTCTTGCTACTGTTGTAGCATTTATGGCGTTGGTCACTTGCTCGCTCTGATTTTACATCCACTGTTTGCAGCAGCCTGTGGGTTGGGAGGACGGAGAGTGTTTGCGGTGACGCGAGGAGTTCCCAAGTGCTTGGTTGGCGATACAGCATGTTGAGAAGCCTGACGTTTTGGCACTCGCTCCGTACGATGTGACAGCACCAGATGGGCTCTCGACTATTCCGGAAGTTTCTCCGAAAGACTTGTCAGGCTCCATCCAGCATGGATAGAAAGAGTTTGAAGGCTGATCAAAAGTGGTGGCGTCCATCACATCCTGAAGCAGACCCTTCCTCATTGCTTTTTCTTGCCTTTCTCGTCTTCTCTTTCCTCTTTTCGTCCTGGAGAGGAAGAGTGTGATGGTTTGGGAAGGATGGAGCGGGTTGTGGCGTTGCGAGACAAAGCTTGCTGGGGTGGTGGAAGGGTTGTTGAAGGGCTGTGGGGAAGGGTCTGGCGAGTTGGATGGGGGGGTGGATGATTTGGGAGGTGTGGTGTACAGGGGATGAGAAGACAAGGTGGAAGACCAGGGGGAGGAATGTTGGTTGGGCTGTAACTTGAAATTTACCCTGAAGGAATCGATGATGTCGACACTTTGCTTGATGTTTTGATCGATTCAACAGATGACAGAATTGGAGGGAGAATGCAGATGTGAAGACATGTCTGTTTGTGGAGTTCCAGAACGGTAATTGTTGCTGCTAGAGGAGCTTGAATGAGGGGAGAAATGAAGGTGCAGCACTAGAATATCCCAAGATGCAGTGGAGTTCAGAGGGGTTGATACCGCATCGCGCTGTGCATCGTCAACCCAGTCATGCTTACAGCGTGTGGATGTATGCCAACAGCTTGATTAACAAACCCACAAGAAGAACCTCTATTCCTCTTGGTTGGAAATTGCCTACATAAGGTAAAGATGCTGTGCCTCGCTGGGTTGGGTTGGCATTGTACGACAGACTGGCTGGCTCACTATTTACTCAACGAGTATGCAAGCTGCGCATGAGTAGACTAGACTGCTGTCGTGAACACTCCAGCCTTGAACGAGCAAGCGGTCGCTATTCGTCGGGCCTTGCATATGCACGAAAGTGAGATCTGAGGAGGTGAGGACAGTAGACAGATGCAGGGTAGGAGATATGTATGCAAGATGTGACGATGCTTATGGCTGCTTATGGATGGAAGAACTGCATGGTTGCATGACTGGCTGGCGGTTGTGGACTCGTGATGAGAGAATTGGAAAATACGATCAGTACGGTTGCAATCGCATACCAAGCAAAGAGGAGAGGATTTGACCGTAGGTTCAACTGATGGACTATCACTGAAGCATTTCTACAGGCAGAGAGACACGGAGACAAGATAGACAGACCTCTGTATAGACAACCACCTTCGAGCAGCAGCGTGACAGACAACATTCATTCAAACGATAGCATGCCCTTGCCCTTCCAGCGACACAGAAACACAGCGATGAATCTCCGAAAGGATCTCGGTACTCAAGATCTCGGAGATCCGAAAGACGCAGATCTGAGTATCTTGACGATGTAGTGCTTGAAACACGCGGACAACTAAAAACGATTCAAGTGCAGATCTAGATTTTTCTGTACAAGTATATTGATAAGTAGCAGGTTTTGACAGGGGCTGGAAGGATGAACAGCATGGAGGTAAACACTAAACAGATTTGATGTTTCGCAACGGGCAAGCAGGCAAGACAGGGGGAAAAAGTAAGAAGTCTGGATCGCGTATTGACTTTTCTTCCTCTGGTTGAGGCTAAGAAACAATAAACCTCGCTAGATCATGACCGTCGGGTGAGTCCAGCGTGTTTGAGAGCCAGACAGTTTCATTTGTGGTTCTGGGTTACAGTACCTTTCTTACTGTTTACAGCATTCCTCCCCTCGGAGTACGTTTCCTGTTGAGACGTTGTTGTCCTTGAGCTTCAACAACGTCACTGCCTCAAGCCTTTTAGCCCATCACACTACTTTGCACTACTCGGCAAACACGATTCGTTCGAGATTCCCTCGCGCATCGATCGCGATGGATGGACCAATCCCACGATATTCTTTATTGGCTTGCCCTAACTCCTCCCCCATCCCCTTTTAAGTTTAAATCAATAGGGGGCGCTAGAGAGTAGCGCACGATCTATCTATCTATCGATCGTCCCTCATTGCGCTGCGCTGGGCCCTAGCGCGCACGCTGGATGGAGACCCTGGACCCGCCGATGTCACTCACACAGCGAGAATGGTACGCGCTAACGAGGAGGTTACGGTGAAGGAGGCAATTGATGGGCACTGTGAACTCACAAAATTTAGGAGAGGTCTGGATTTTGGGATGTTCGCTTTATGTCTTAGAACTAATGAGAGGAAATGGGAGAAGATGTAGTCTCGTGATATTGAATGAATCTGATTTTCTCGGGTGTTCGTCGATACCTCCGTTACATACTACTAAATATCTAGTTCTTGAATGAGTCCATTTTGGGCTTTTTGGTCAATTGTTGGAATATTTTGGTCCCCTGTAAGCACACCACAGCACAGCACGGCGCACACACACACACCTCATCATGCCTGCCAGCCAAACCCGCACCACATCACGCCCAAGCTTCCTCCCATGCTCTCCTCTTCATCCCCTGCCGCATCCATCATCATCCCTGAAGCATCTCGACCCTTCACCTTTCTTCCCCTGCCTTGTGTCTTCTTGCACCTTGTCCTGTCTCTCGGAAAAGGCTCAGTGCATCCCCTCCCCTGTTCTGAGATGATTATTGTCTCCCTTGTACTCATACCCTGGAAGTGAAATTCCAACGCCCTTTTGGCCCCCCCGGTAGCATCGCATCGGGAGCTTTGATTGTTTGGTTGGGGCGAGGGATGGCCTGGACAGGACAGGGCCGGAAAAACAAGAGACAAGACAGGAGCGACAGCGGGAGGGAGCGAAGCGGTGGTGTGGAAAGTTAAAATCGAGATCGGATCTTGATTGAACCTTGAGAGGTGCATACCCTCGTGAAAGGACTGGAGGACCTGTCCTGTGTCCTGACTATGGAAATGACCAGAGAGTCTATAATTATTTCTATGAATGCTTAAAAAGCCTAGAGGCTTGACTTCACAGTGTGATATCCATCAATTCAGACTGAGAACTCTACTGCCGAACACATAAAAGGACCCTGAAAGGCTATCGTTCCGCACAGTACGGAGGCATCGTGATTACTTACAGCTGTCACAAATGCCGTACGTATGGACTGGCGATAATCGTAGCCCCTTGTTTATGTTTCGTTTCCAAACGTTTGATTCTAGGGCATGGACATGGCATGCCACAGCATCTGCCCTGGAACACTATGTTCCGTGTATACATAATTCATTTCTGGCTACGACGTTGCCCTCATCCCTTCGGAGTATGCTGCCCTACCAAGTCTTCTGTTACTTTGGCTCTTCTGTTCCATTAGAAGTGCGAGCCGTCAATCTTGGCCTTGCGATCCCACGCCCTTTCTGACCCTCTCAGCCCCTCCCCTCCCCTCTCATCTGGTGCCATCACGTCCCCCTCTGCCCCCGTCTGCATCTGCATCGGCATCGACATCGAATCGTCCTTCACCCCTACCCAAACACTATTCGCCCTCCACACCCACAACCACTCCTCAACCCGTGTTATCACCCATGGGCCTTCCACTCCCATGCTCTGCCCAGAGCCCACTCCAAGTGACTCCACTGCATCCATACAGTAGATTTCAAACCCACTCCTTACCCCAGTTGATACCCACAACCCATCGCAATGTAAAGTTCAGTCCGTCCATCGGCCTAGCATCCACTCCAAACCTTGCTGCCCTGCTACCCTGCTGCTTGCTGGGCCCCCTACTCCCTGCTCCCTGCCCTTCCCCGTCAGCCCGTCCAGCAGCTCGTGCGAACCATCCATCATAGATATCGACGGATTCGACGGCTGGCACAACCCATTGCTCGTGGCCTTCTTCCCATCGTCAAACTATCAAAACCACTGCGTCAAGTCAACACTAACTCCAAACTATCACCGGGTTCTGCGATCCGCACCTGTCACAGACTCGGGCAATCATCAACAGATATCTCGATCTCGCCTTGTCTCGACCGCCAAAACTCTACACTGCCGCCTCCTTTCCTTGTTTTGCTCACCCTCCTCGGCCGGCTTCTTCCCCAGATCCAGATCCAGATAACGCAAGAAAATTGAGGAAAGGCAATCGAAGCGAAGGAACAGACGGGAAGACCAAAACCAAGACCCTACCTACATCAGAGGCGCCTTTTTCCAGGGACTGCGTGCGCACATTGTCTCGTTCACACGTTTACAGACTTGTCCAATTTATCATTCTCATCGCTGAATCAACAACACCACCACCACTACCAATACCAACAGAGACATCAACTCACGGGCCAGCCCAGCCTGCATCGAGATACCCGTCCGTATCCTTCGCTGCATCCATTGGACCCTTCCTTCCCTCACCTCGCAGCTAGAATTGCAGCTAGTACTCTTCCCGAAAAGTCTCAACCTAAACTACCCAAGCAACTTACAACATTCGTCGCCACTCCACTCACTCCCTTTCATCTCCTTCGCTCCATCTTCTGCAGCAGCGACGCTGCATTGCCATCACATTTCTAAGACATCGCCAGCGCCCAATATCCTGAGACATCCTCGAGCCTCGAGATTACCCCGAATCGAATCCAAGATCTCCTCCGGGCTCCCGTGCATAGGTGACCGCGGGAAGTACCTTTAGCGGATCGAACGCCCCCCATATCTGGATCGCATCTGATCTCAATCCCATTCAACCCATCCAAGACTGGCGCGCAGTAGTAGCATACGAAGAAGAAGAGCTGTGACGCCACGGTTCTATCTTATTTTAAGGGATTGTGTCTCGGATTTTCAGAAACGAGACCAACCACCAGCATCCATCCCGCGGGCACAACCTACTTTTACCCTGGTTGACTTGACGATCAGATATTCTCGATTCCTCAAGTCTCATCTGCTCCGTGACGCCTCAACCGGTCCAGCTGCCCAGTCCAGAAATTCATAACCGCTGCACATTCCAGTCCGAAACCACTACCACCAGCTAACACCACACCTTGCACGACCAAGGAGACACACTTCGATACTCGAGCTGAGGGGCCAGTTGCAGATGTTTGGGTGAATTGGTGTAACGGGAACACGCATCGGGAACGGCAGCAGCACGATATTATCTGCCGCACGCACGTTTCCCGAACCTCTCATCTGAGGATTCTTTTCCGCCTTCAGATCTTGTAATGGAGAAATTGGACGGAAGTACCAGACAAAGGTGAGTCTGCCCTTCTGCCCCCACTATTATTGGAGACATGCGCCAGGTCTGACATTTTATTTACAGTGCCATACACTCGATCATCAATCGCGAGAAAGTCGAATACATCAACAACGACCGCCCCTACTCTACATCCTCCACAATGGCTGCAACTGCGGTAGTCAGTTCTGCTTCGTCGATGTATTCACAGCCTCCCCCTCCGTATACATGGGGTGGACCAGCTCCTTCTCTTTCAGGCTTGATTTCTCCTCCAGAATCCCGACGGACTTCAGACAATAAGACGGAACCCCCACCTCCCATACAGACTTCACAAGCACAGAGACAATCTCTACCATCTATACACGAAGCATTAAATGGACCGAAACCAAATCAATACACCTCCCCAGTTTCTGCGATCCCTCCGTCACAGCAATATCCACAGCAGCAGCAAGGGCCACAAATACCTCGATCATTTCCCCCGCCAGAACATTCTCAATATTCTTCACAAGCTCCTCTACAATCAAGGCAGCCTTCTCCACCTCAACCAGTGCATCCACAATCAATTCCATTCTCCCGCCCTGAACAAGGTCCAAATCCTTTCTCGGAAACACCAAGACATCCCTCTTTGACAGCTCCCCCGGCTCCACATAATCCATATGCTCCGCGGTATGAACAGCCAAGGTACGAACAAGACCCCAGAACTCAAGAACGAGCCGCGACTGGATATCAACATCCACCTCCGCCACAACCTTACAATTATGGACCCGGGCCTAGTCCTATGCAACCAGCAGGACCCCAGCAAGTATTCACCCAGCCACGTTATGCACCTCAAAATCCACGTGAGATGAAAGAATGGCCGCCACAGGAAAAGACTGAGGTGTTCAGAGAAGGCTTGAAGAGACATTTGGAGGTGTATGATTTTGAGAACAGTTTGGCTCAGGTATGTGTGGCTTTGCACTGGAACGAACACAAAACTAACATTTCATAGATCAACAAGACTAGTGGGACAATCCAAAACTGGTCAGCTCACTATAATGCCATTGCCCAAGAACAGCAGCAATCCGTCAACATCATCCCAGATCGAATGCCAACTCTGGAGTCAGTGGATGAGATGATCCGTCACAATGAGTCCATCACCAACTATCTCCAAGAGATGAAGGCCATGATCTACGAACAAGCTCAACATACCGCCCATCAACGCATGCGTGAGCAAGGCGGTCGAGGTCCAGGGGAATATGATGACGATGGCATGTACGATGAGATGAAGGGTCATGGTGGTTACGGGCCAGAAAGCAAGAAGCGTCGAGGGGTAGGTCCGAACCATATTTTCTCGTCCCAAGAAAACAGCCATTGGAGAAATATCACTAACAAAACATCAACAGAGAGCCGCACCTCCAGGCCGCTGTCACAGCTGTAACCGAGCGGAAACTCCAGAATGGAGACGAGGCCCAGATGGTGCCAGAACGCTATGCAATGCCTGTGGTCTGCACTACGCAAAACTGACGAGGAAAAACACCATGAAGAACTCGCAAGGCTCGAATGGCAGTAATCTAATTCCGATGAGCAAGGATGGACTCTCGCCCAGGCCGATGTGAGGTTCCGTTGAAGAGACGAAAATGGAAAGAGCAATTTGTACAAAATATACCCAGCCGCCACTACCGTCCCTATCATGGGAACTTTCGGAGATGGCGGCGCACATATCAGCAGAGGAGATGTGAAGCGAAGATCACGACAGTTCGAGCGCTTGGAATTGCCTGGCTTGGCACATGGAGAAGAGAATTAAGAGAGGACGAGAGACAGACAGGCCTTCGCCTATCAGGGTGTAAAAATAACTTTTTCTTTCGACTGCGGTTGCGGCGGCTATATAATTTTTTGTTTCCAATCACTTCCGATTGTGTCCGGATTCGACTTTGAATTCGGAATCTCCCCACATACATACCTCTATCAGGGGGTCGCGAGCATACGATTATCGGCATTTTGGCATGCATGGAATGGGATGCATACTTGTTTTGTGCATTTGGGCTTGGGCTGGCGTTTTGAAACGGACTGGATTTGCAACGGAACGGACTGGAATGGAGACTTGGTTTTGGGAATCGGAATCGGATGGCACAGAACGGAACTGGGACTGGGACTGGGATCAGACAGATACAGATATACGGGGTCTGGCTCCTGGGATTCGGTTTCTACTCTTTATTTTTTTTCTCTCGGGTTTTCGAGTGGGTACGGATCGGGACCGGACTTGAGGTTTGGCTTTGGCTTTGGCTTTTCGAAAGAGCAGAGAAGAACCACTGGGGGATGGGGGACGGGTTTCAGGACGGATGTTGGTTTGCATGTTTGGAGTTATACCTGTGGAGATCTGAAAAGAGGTGAGGGGCTGGGGGTCGTTCATAGATGGGCTGGGAAGCAGGAAGAGATGGCTTTGTGTTTTGAAATTGGCTCTGGCTTTGGTGGATGGTTGGTGGTGCTGTGGAGGAGGAGAGGATATATCAGAGAAATCGAAGGGGACCTCAGCAGGAGAAATACTCGCATCGAATGAGTCGTTTTTGAGGATTTGGGGAATGTTGCGTCTCGGAAATTACGAGATTTGAGAGCAGAGCAGAGCCTTTGGGCTTCAGAGTGAAAGGGAGATCTGGAGGGAGAGATGAGATGATGATTATACCAGTTGATTATTGAGACGTAGAGCAAAGTCAGAGCCACAGAATACAAAGCCCCATTAAAATCAAAAATTCAAAAAATTTCACAAATTAGCTTCTCTTTTCTTGTCTCTACTCTTTCCACGTTTACTACGGTTTTCCTTTTTTCAACTGAAGACTACTTACTATATTTACAATATATCCACCTATCTCAGAATCTCTCTCTTGGTAGGGTAGGTAAGTAGGTACTTTTCTTCCCCCCCCCTCCCATTTTTCATATTTTTTTTAGTACGAGTACGCGCCTGGATATGTATGTTGTATGTCAACAATACCTACGATTCTATATTGTGGCTTTTCGCTTTCGCTTATCGCCAAGATCTTGTCTTGTAGCGTCTTGTCTTGTCTTGATATCTACTACTTGTTGGGACAGGTACGCCAAGAGTGGATGGAAG
>JAFJYH010000349.1:0-44737 GCA_017365405.1 Cadophora malorum | reverse complement strand
GGTGGGGGGGCGGAGGGGGTTGCGAGGGTGTGAAATTTGATGCTTATGATATTTAGGAATGAAGGAGTGATGACCTGAATATACTTTGGGTGAATATTCACCTGCAGGGACGTGAGAGGGTCTATGCTGTCATGTGCAATGCGTCGATTCCCCCCCTTCCCCTCCAGTTTTGCATTTCTCCTCATTTCCTGAACCTGACAGTTGAAGAATCCTATCCAGAACGATTCTCAAAAGTATCCAAACCCGAGCATCCTATACCCCAAAATTCCGAAACATCCACCCCTCAAAACGCCCTTCACTCTCAACCCTCACCCCTCCACCCTCCTCATCCCACAAACCGTAATCTTCACCTCCCTCGGATCCAAGTCAATCAGATTCCCCTCCATCGCCGTACTAACCAGACTCGCCTTCACAATCTCCCCAATCTCCTTCTCCAGCATGCCCGGCGTGACGATCTCCTCTCCCACGGCTTCCAGATCCCGCTTCCACTCGCTCCAGCTGTCGTACTCGTTCTTGTCGAGCGTGGGGATGTTGAGCGCCCCGCTGATGTACACGATGCGGTCTTTGTTTAGCTTGGTGAATTGCATCGTGCCGATGTATGTGTCCTGATTGTGATTTAGCTCTATCTTTGCATTGATTTCCCGGGGGCATGAGCTGAGTTGGTTTGCACTCTCGAATCTGAAATCTGAGATGATCGACCGCATTCTAATCACTCCCGAAAATACGTACCATATCTCCCCAATCATAAATCGGCAGAATGATCTCTTGCAGTGCGGGTAACAAAATGAATAAATCGTTCAATTCACCATGTCTCAAAGCTTCCCATGAACGGTGATCTAGGATGAGTGCTTTCAGGGTTTTCTTGCGGGATGGTGGAATGACTTCGTGCCATTCCATGGGGTCATCAGATTGGCAGTACAACGCTCGTGAAGGCGTGCCATCGGGTTTGAGGAATTGGATGCTTTGGTTCATGATGTGTGTTGGTGGGGCGGGTGCAGTGGTGATGGCTCGGTGTTCCCTCCTGGGTGGAAGCTTGACAGATCTTGGGAGGACTTGGCTGGGAACGCCTCCTCTTTGGGTGAAATGATTATCGGAATGAGCTACTACGTGATTTGGATAAGTTGGAAGTGTACAAGGGTTTTATATAGAAGAAAGGAGAAGCCGATACTCGAATTGAGTTAGTTGGATGCTCGGTTGCTGATGTTTTGATGAACGAACTGAAGGCTGGGCAGAGCGGAAAGATCGGGCGAGGAGTCGGGACGGGCAAGTGACACGATCACGTGAAATAGATTCACCTTCGCGACTTCCTCGCTTGTTTTAGCGCCCCGCGTCGCGTCTTCCTTCATTTCCATGCTCCTTCTCTCCATCTGCTTCGACTTTCCTTCAACGATTTCGAAGTCAGGACAGCACCATGTTCCATCAACTCCGACTCGACTCCTGGATCGAGGACAAGATGCCGGATAACGGTAATAACGGTGAGCTACCAGCCGGCATGGACGATTCCATTTCTCCTTCCACCGATTTCATCATCACAGACTTCAAGGCCAACCTGAACGCTTGCTTGAAGTCAATCAAGAGCTCAGGTACTTTCGCGACCTTTGATTGCATGGGACGGGCGCCAGATCCTGGCATCTACTTAAAAAATCATGCTTCTTCCATCTCACTTCCTTTGTCAGACGACGATGCACAGAAGATCAAGCTGGCTTGCATCGCTGCACGCAGCTCGGAAGGTGAGGGAGCCTCCGTCGCATCGAATGTTTGGGAAATCACCTCAGACCAAGTCGAACTTCACAGCGACGCGTGGAAGCAACGTCTCAAAAGCATCGTTACCACAGCCTGTATTCGCTTAGGTCTATTCATGACTCGCGACAGGAAATTTTCACGTACACTCTTCGACTCAAGATCTTCTGAAATTTCTGCTGAATTCTCTAAATTGGTAATGTGCGAGCACGGTGATCTACCCGAGCCCAGCCAGTGGTGAGTCGTCCAGATACTTCCTGGCGGGCACGTTCTGATGCTCGCAGTTCCATAGTTGTTCCTGGCAAATTTGCAACACTTTCGATCGTGCTTCCTACAAAATATTCTGGCGGCGAAGTCACGTTAATTCACACAGGGGGAAAGAAGGTGTTTGATCCCTCGATCTACTCGGATCTCGAAGCATCCTGGACTGCCTGGTAACGAAGCGAGAACATCCTGCGTTGCAAGCCTAGCTCACGGGTCAATAGCTTTGTGGATACCGAATATGAGGGTAAGCCAATCTTGACAGGTCGTCGATTGATCCTCAAATACAACCTCGTTCATGCTACAGACAAGTCTACCATACTGGCGGAGAAAGTCAGAGATGACGCCAATGTCGCCCAACTCCGCAATTTATTCTCGAATTGGAAACGTAATTTCTACGACGAGCAGTACCCACGGACGCTGGGCTACGTACTTGACCACTACTACACGAATTTCTGTGCAAGCTACAGTCTAACAGGACGTGATCACCATGTTGGCTTCCATCTGCGAAATATCTGCGAAGAGTACGGACTCTCGCTCTACATTGCTGAAGTTGAGCTTGAGGCTTCGGGAGTTTGTTATGGCTATGATGAAAATGATGAACTTGTGGATTGGCAAGGAAATGATCCGGAATCCATCGGGTTCCGCACCTTCACGAAAGAGCCTGATCGACACGCCATCCTGAGAAAGGTTTATGACCTGGATGGAACTCAAATCGAGCGATGGCTTGATTTTGAAGAGAAGTACTTCGTCCAGCAGAACGTATTTGCAGGTGTCGATCCCGATGAGGAATACGTGGATTTGGACGAGGAAGGTGACGCGTTGCTGACCGAAAACGGAGAAGTCACACTGCATCACATTTATCTCAGAACAGTAAGACTCGTCATTGACTGTTGCACTAATCGAGCTGATCACCATGGTGAAGATTGCACTTATCATGCCCAAGTATCATCGAGCCGAGTTTTTTGTCGGCCCTTACCTTGACTCCGCAAGCGAAGCTTACCAACTAGGCGAAAGAGCGACTCGAAAACCAAGAGACGTTGCTTCTATGATTGAGGAACTGTCCAGTGGTTTGGTTCATCATCCAGGCAATCTAAGAATCTTGAACGGCCTCGAAAAGATCTGCAAATTGGTAATCCGCCGGTCCCAAGAACTCCAGGCCACCGATGCACCATATCGCTGGAGTGAAGCTAGTACCAGATACACCCCCTTCTTCTCCGAAGCACTGAGGATCCAAATTTTATCGACCTGTGTCGATATTGGTAGCAAGGAGATGTTTCTGGAGGCATATGATCTCTGCCAGGACAGGTTGCCCACTTCATCCTTCCGTTATGTTGGAGTCGCAATAATACGATTCAAACTAGAGTCTATGCTGCCGAAGTGAGCGTTTTCAAGCATGGTTATACAAAAGTTAACTTTGGGATAGGATAAACGCTCAGGTGCTTATGCCTTATCACCGGCTTAGAGATCAGTACGATATCCTGGAGACAATTTGGGCTGGTCTGACTGAGGAAGCCGATCGATTGGAAACCAACCTCGATGCTACTTGCAAAAGCTGGTTAAGAGGCGCGATATACAAAGCAGTCAATTATGACAGCGATTATATGGGAACGGCAAGGCATGGGTACGATTTGGCCTGCTGTTGCAGAAGACTTGCGGAACTTGCGCCCGACGACATATTCAATAAGTAAGTTTCAAAGATAGATATAGTGGACTGACGAAGTTTTTGACGTTCTGTTACAGATTCCTCCCTGTTGTCAAGAGACAGATTGACGGCCACGAAAACACCACCAATACAATCCTGGCATTTCTAAGATCAATCTTTGATGAAGGAGTTTCAGCATCCCTTCCCCTGGATGTCGCGAACCATATCTTGCTTGATGTACTCCCTCGATTAGCCAGTCGGTTTACGGTTGGGTATTCTGCGTACTGGGAGAGGCAGACACAGCAGATCTACAATTTTGTGACACTTTTTGACCGCAGCTACCAGCTCGGACTTCTGAGTGAACTTCATATGATTGTTTCCAAGTTGACGTCCGAACTCGCGGATGGCAAAATCATTGAGCTCGAGGAATTCGACACCTTTCTCCTGCCTTTACTGAAGCGGCTCGCGACCTGGCTGTCGGAAAAGATTGTTCCACCTGAAGGCTCGCCAATTCAGGCTCTGTTCCAGGAAGCCTTACCTGTATACATCAAAAGATTCGTCCATGAAGAACCTCGACCACCCACAGACTGGGCACGACCAAGATCTTTGATCTATTGCCGTTGCAGAGATCATGCTTCCTTCAACGAATTCCTACAAGACCCAACTCGGGAAATCGGAAGATTCGTCATGAGCCAATGGCGACAGAACCACATTCAAGCAGCAGTGGACAAGACCGAATTCTACACGGACATCGACCGCAGTGAGACGAAGCGCGCTCTTATTGTCATAAAAAATCATCAGAAACATTTCCTTGCTGATCACGAGGAATGGCAAAAGCGCAAGGCTACCGCAGCAGCGAATATCAAAGATCTTGCCTCTGAAGCAGAGTTGAGAGCTTTACTTGGAGACCTATACGACAGGGTCACAACTGCTTCGGTTCCTGAAGATAGTTCGGTGGTCGATAAGACACAAGTTGATCAGCCATCTCCCGAAGTAGTTGGAAGCTCCAAGTCTCTCGGCAAGCGGAGTGCGACGAAGAGAAAATATGTTGAGTCGGATGACGAGGACATCTAGGCATCGGCTCCGTTGGTAGACGTGGTCGCTCGCTTCCGCATCGAGCGTTGTGATGGACTTATGTCTCCTGCAAATCGCTTCTTCTATCCTCCTTGCTATTTTATGTGGATCGCACGGTGCGCTGGTGTTTGGGAGGGACTTGAGAGATTTACATACAAATGCCCCAGAGCATAATTATGAGTATATCACTTGCTAGCATAAACCACGGACAAGGTTCCGCTATTACTTACCCGTCCATATCCAGCGCATTCGATTTAAATTTCCCTAGTGCAGGAGGTAATGATGGAACCAACCAATTGTCCTCTGAAATCACGAATCATTTGCAGTGCAGAGCCCTTCCTCACCAAACTGTGTGATCAAGAAGCACACCCTATATTAGTGTTTGCAGATTTCACGCCCGAAACCCAATTCCCCCCTGGCAGTAAACAAACATGTGATGAGATCAGCTGACCGGACGCGAACAGTCGCGTTATCCTTGGGAATCGCGTCACTCCATTTTCATCAACAGCGACATCTATTAGAACGGACACAGCAAGAGATGTCTGATCTATCAAAACCAGCAGCCCCAGACCTCCGCGAAGGTCTTCTAGAATGTCTCTCCAACATCGAACCTAGCTACTCATCACAACCATTCGCTATCTCCAACACACTTCTGAACCCCATCAATCCCGGCATTGTCTTCACAGATGGACCCATTCTCGGATCCATTGGCCTTCCGCTTTCGGATAGAGATGCTGAAGTCATTCGAGCAGCTGGAACACCGTTGCCCGTTCCCATAAACGTGAAAAGCGGCATGAACAATGCAGAGCCTGGAATTACCCCGCCAAAGCCAAATATCTGGGAGGTACCAGCTAGTATGTTCGCGCTGCGAAATCCGGCTTGGGATGGCTTGCTGAAAGGGATCGTGAAGAATGTAGCAAAGGGATTGGGTGTTGATGCAATGGGCAATGCGGTTTCTGCGCAGTTGAGTAAAGTGTCAATGGTTGAGGAGGGGGCGATGGTGGAGCCGAGTCGGGAGTGAGTTTCTTGTCTAACATTTTGAAAATATACTTGAAGCTGAGTTTTATTTATACTGATATCGAATAGAAGCGATCAGACGGCAGCTGTGCCTGGAATGTTCGGTACTTTGATCATCGCTCTACCTTCTTGGCATGAAGGCGGTGATGTCCTTATCACGAATGTGGGGAATCCGGAGACCAAAAGTTTTGGTACGGCGGAGACCTCGGGGTTTGATGCTAGTTATATTGCTTGGTAAGTATTTATAGATCTGGGTAAATTTGTGTGATTAGGAGAGGAGACTGATGCGTTTGGTGTGGCTTAGGTTCCACGATGTTACACACGCGCTGAAGCCCGTCACTGCTGGACGAAGACTTACCTTAACGTATCACCTTGTGCATGAAAATTTGGGTCCAGATGTACTGGCTGCTAGTTCGAACAAGACGTTTGGGAAGCTGGATATGCTGTTCTCGTACTGGCACGCCAATGTACAGGAGGAAGTCCTTCACTTGGGTTACCTGCTCGATGGGAAGTATCGCAAGAACCCTGATTTATCGTTTGATATGTTGGAGGGTGCTGACAAGGAGACCGTCACTTATTTGCGAGACGCCGGTAGCAAGCATGGTGTTTGCATATACCTTGCGGAGCTAACGCGGTGGGTTGATCTTAATGATTACGACGATGACTGGGGCGCCGACGACAGCGATTGCATCGATCAAGAAAGCGCCTGCACTTATCTGACGAATGTAGTTGAGCTAGACGGCACTCAAATCGCGCAGAACTTGTTCTTCGAGGATGATTTTCTGGTCCAAGAAGATGCATTCGAGGCCGTAGACTACGACGAGCACCTCTACCAAGAATCGCGGGCGATCTACCATCGGACGGTATGGAAACTTGTCCTTGTTCCGACCTCCATCTAACTTTGAGCTCTAGGTCGTCCTCATCATGCCCAAGGAGAATCGACTTTGTTGCTTCATGACACCCACGGGACCGGTTACCAGGACGAGCCCTTACGGTAGCTTCGTCACAGAGAACGGCCCACCGTATGTCCCGGATGTCACAGGCTGGATTAACCGGCTATCAGCGAAGCTCTTGACGGAATCAGGTGGTCCCGATGATCGAAATGACATAGAAGCGATCTGCCAAGGCGTGCTCCGAAGATTCCAAGAATGGAGGACTAAAAGCCCCAATGATCCAAAACCCCATCCCGATACGGATTTGGCTAGAGTGATCTCTGCATGTGTCGAGCATGATAAGAGAGATATGTTCTTGGAGGGCTTCGGTATGTGCCCTCCGAAGGTTTCATCGACGATGTTCAGGTCTGTGGGAATTGCTCTTGTCCGTTGGCAATTAGAAGAACTCCTTCCGCAGTAAGTGGCCTTCTTTCCTCGCCATGACGCAACATCATGCACCGATACCTGGAGGAGCTACTCAATTTCTCTTTTTAGCTGCTTTCATTAACCACTTTTCCAGGATATCACAGCATCTCTCGGCTCTCAGCCAGCTGTCCAGCCGCTTCGAAATCATCGAAGCTCTGAAAGCAGGTGTGGCAGAGGCATCCCAGAAAACTACCTACGATGACACCAGGTTTCAAGAATGGACAAGAAACGAGGCCGATAAGACGATTTGTGCACCAGCAGTTATTGCGACTGGAATAACCTCTGCAAGTGATGGAGTGCTCCTTTCAAACCACTGTGTAACACTACCAACCTCAGACATGACGAACAAGTAAGAGACAGACCAGACTTACTGGAAGCACCCTTGCTGACATTGGGAAGGATACTGCCGGCAGTTAAGAGGAACGTAAAGTGTACATCGATGACAATTTCGTTCCAGCTAGCTATATTCGAAGCCTCTGGATGGCAGCCTCTCACCAGATGCAGCGCGCGATATCTTTAGCGGAGTCATGTCAGAAATGCTTCCCGACTTTGGACTTCGGTCGCTGGGCTCTGTAACTCTCGAACAACCTCCGAATGAGGAACTTCCCAAGTGGAAGTCCAAGTGGCATCCACCACCCCTGCCAGTCATGGTCCCTAATCTGCAGCGAATCACCGACATTGCGAGCCTTCTTTGCCACTGCCAACTCCTTGGTCTGGACCAGCATCTAAGTGCTCTTATTTCGAAGTTGGCTACCGAAGCAAAGATGACGGGTGTCGGTGATTTCCCCTCCACCTTCTTTCCCTTCCTGAAAGCACTTGGAGCTTCTCTCAGAAAGTGGAACATCGAAGTCCAACACTCAGCCTTCCAAGGTCTCTTTCAACAAGTCATGAGCACCTACATCGAGCGATACATCCAACAACCACCACCCATATTCAAAGACTGGACACGAGAAACCGTCACCTGCAAGCCCGACTGCAAAGACTGCGAAAAGCTCAACGAGTTCCTCGCCAATCCACACAAGCAAGCAGCAGACTTCCTCGGCGGCGCATCGCGCAGGGATCACCTACAGGCTCAAGTCGCTGGCACAGGGATCGAAGCTGAGCAGAGAAGGAAATATGCTTCCGGATCTGCATACGCCTTGTTCTTGACGAAGAATCAGAGATATATTGAAATTGGTCGTAAGGCGTGGGAGAAGCGTGGCGAGGAGACTAGGAATAGTTTTCGGGGTATTGAATCCGAAGCGAATCTCAAAGCGCTGCTTGGAGATGCTTATGTGGCTATCATCTCGGGGACTTTGCCTGAGCAGCGAGCGATGTATTATGTGCCTCCTTTGGGGACGAGTGCTAATGCTGCGAATCGTTTGCCACCGCCAGGTCCGAGAGGAATCAAGAGAAAGTCCGTGGAGATGATCGTGATCGATGATTGAGTAGTCGGTAAACAAGAACCCAGTCTTTCCCGCAGTTTGTTTTGCTGTGTGTTATTTGGCGTCTTGTCTTTTTTTTCTTTGTATTAATGACTTGGGTATCAACGTTTACAAAACATTGGATTATATCCTCTCCTTTCAACTTTCTAGGCCACCTCCATCTCCGCAAAAAGCTCATCTCCATCTCTCCTCCTTTTATTCGGCACCGACGCCTCACCCGGCTGCACCGCATTCTTCGACGACGCCGTCGAGCACTTCGTACTCGCCCATCTATACGGCGTAGCGCAATACCCACGAGCCGTCCCATCCAGCTGGTCCTCCGAGCCTGGAAACGCCATACAAGTACCACCCGTCGTCCCAGTTCCACAACTCATCCCAACGTACGGACACAAATTCACACAACCTGGGCGAGGGATTTTCTTCCCGGGAGTGAGCGTGCTACAATATGCGTAGTTGTTATCGCAGATCGTGTTTGGATTCGAGCAGAAGAGCGCAGAGGTGGTGGGGTTAACTTTGCATTTCTCTGCTCGAACTGGACCCGTAGCCTTGACTTGATTACTGGTCTGTTTTGGTGCTGTCTTGGCGCCTTTCGCGGCTTCAATTCCTGGACCGGTATTGGAGTTGAAGATCCCATTGATGATGGATCCCAGCTTTACTTCTGAAGTTTCGACTGCAGCTTGAGCAGGGAGGACTGATGCCGGCGGTAGCTTCGTATCAGTTGCATCGGTATTCGAATACCCAGTCGACTCCTTGACGCACAGCTCTGGTTTGTTCCAAATTGCATCTGCTGCGTACTTCCACAGATTCGCGAAATTGATGACAGTGTCTGGCGTGAAGAAGATCCGGCAATCTGCCGCGTCGTACTGGAACTGGAGAGGTATTTCTTCCTTTTTCCTGACCTGATCTCGTAGGTTCAATGTCGCATATGTGATCTCGACTTCTAGCGCTGTCGCGCGATCGGCTAGGAAATCAGCGGGTTGGTTGTTGAATTCGCGAATCGCCTGGGTGTCTGCAATATCGCTGTCGAGTTGAGTGTCAATTCCGTACGAGCGAACACCTCTAGTGAGTCTGCTTGGAGTTAGCATCGTAGGAATAGAAGCTATGAAGTCGGGTCTTTACCCAACAGCTTGCATTGGTCCATAACTTGGCCTGCCTCCGACTACGACCGTCTTCACTCCAGCCTCGTTGTGCATCATTTCGACAAACATGGAGCAAGTCGACGAACACACTCCGTCGGTAAGGATGACGATATCTTCAGCTGCGAACAACTGAGGCTTCTCAGTGATACTCTTATCGTATCCGGTGACGATAAAGCCTTCGGTATATGCTTCGAGAGCTAGGGAATCGAAGAGAGGATCTTCAAGATTGTATCGTTGCTGTACAATGTTAGCCGAGGTCAAACGCGTTCGGTTGCTGACATACTGTGGTGGTGAAACTGTCTCCATTAGACGCATGAGGACCGAAGAACTCTTCCCAGGATCCAAACAATTCGTTTGTGTCTGCATTCAGCCTTGTCGATGCCACCCACTCGTTGGCGTAGAGGTACGTATAATCATCATCGTCGCTTGGCAAAGTCTTGAAGTAATCTGTCATGGCTTTGCCCATGACATTCGCCGCTGGTTGTGCGCGGAGGCGACTTCCGCCGTATGGGTCGATCTTTGGGAAGAAATGTCTGAAGGTATCAATACTATGATATGAACAGTTAGCAGCGGTCTGTCTCAGTGTTGAGGGATTGCACTAACGCGAGTAAAGCATCACCACCAAAATTCCGCTGCAAGTCGATGACAACCTTCTTCATTCCTCTCGAATGAGCGGTACTAATGAAGCGTCCAACAACAGAGGAGTACTCGTCCACCGTATCTCCGAACTCTTGAAAACTTGGAATACTTAGTACGGCGATATTGTCCTGCAGGAAATACCCAGATAGGAAGCCTCCACCGAAAGTTCCGAGATTCTCTTGAGCAATATCTGGAGACGGGTATGCTGCATTGTTCCATGCCGTTGGGCTTGGAATAGCTGTTGAAGTTGCTGTCGGCGAAGTCTGGGACGAAGTCACGGCCGAACTTTCATCTTCTTCGTCTTCCTCGTCTTCTGGAAGCGGTTCTGGATCGTATGATGCGGGCCACCACCCAAGCACGAAGGAGTTGTAGAAATCACCTCCTGTTTCCAGAGGTCTAGTCTCACCTGCAGACTACGAGTTAGTCAGTTCCCCGGATCGAGAATGCTCACTTACTATCACCAAGAAATATTCCTTTCCACGGTGTAGTCACCGTCGTTTTATTCTCAAACCCTATCACAAGCTCTTCGCCTGGGTAGAAAGTCGATCCACCACCCCAGATACTTGGCATGCCCTGGATGACCTGCGCAGGACTACTCATGAGCTGATTCCAGTCGGTATGGGATTCACGCCCTCCGATTGCATTCTCTGCTGCAAATCGAGTCAGGTAGTCGGTCACGTCCTGCCCGTCGAGTGTCACTATAGGGGATGGCTCCCAGGAGTTGCCATCTCTTTGGCTTTGGAATATGTCGGCTGTTGAGAGTCAGGACTTTCATTGGAATTCGAGGGGTGGCTGACATACCCGCGACGTAGACCTTTGGAAGCTCAATCCCATCTTCTGATACAGAAACTATTCTGTAACTAGTACCGAAAGCGAACACACCCAAGATCCCAGAAGCAAGGTCGAAATGGTCATCGTGTGCAGAGTAGATCAACCTCTGTAGAGTTGCCTCAAACTCGTACTGATTCGCGAAAGCTCCAGTATCGATCTTCGTCTGGATCACATCGAGACCTCCAAGTAAATCAACTGGAGGTTGAAGATAGCTTGCAGGAGGGGTTTTCAAATATGCCAGAGTGGACTGAAATTGGACCGAATCTTTGTAGTATTTCAAGAAGCGAGACGCGACTGCGGGGTTGAAAGGAACTGAGGTGAGACACTCGTATACTTTGGAAGCTGGAAACTGGTTGACGGCTAAAGCAGACTTTAATGTCTTGTGCTGGGCTTGGGAGGGACTTTGACTTACTCGCATCTCGAACGATATCACCACATGCTGTGGACTGAGGCGGCGCTTCCCTTTTGACCTGAGACGCAGCGGACTTGGAGGAGGGTGCAGCCTGGGTTCCACTTGACAACAACACACAAATGAGTGTATAAATGAGAAATGAGCACAACATCGTGATCGAATAACGAAAGTAATGATCGACTTTGACGACATCCAGTGAAATAAAATGATGCCTACGAGAAATTATCTACCGGACCACGAGACGGCACGTCTTTGAATGTCGAAGGAGTGCCCCAACCTCTTGTCATTGACCGCAGGCGGCCCAGGCACAGGACTTAAGGACCAGTGCAGGGAGAAACCGTGGCGGAGCATCGCTTTCCCAGAAGGATGTGGCGCCGTTAGGGCTGACGGGAAGCATGGGACGATTCAGGCTTGAAGTACTTGGGGGCCAAAACCACCCTCGCTGCATAAATTTGCACAGAAATTTGTGATTCATCATCCCTTAAAGTCCCCTGATAGAAGGCATATGAGGCTAATAGGTCCCAATACGGCGGAAAGTGGCCGAAGCTGAGGCTCAAACCTCGCGGGCTGAGTTAAGCTTGCTTTGAGGTGGAGGGCATTCCCGAGCTGATCCCCGTGATAGGCGGGCACCGAGCTAATTTTATCGATGAGGATCCCCATGTATCAGCCATCTGCACCTCGCCGTCGGAGCTGGGGTCTGGAGGTTCATCTCATTAATTTCGACCAATCGTGATGAGATAGATGCATGTCAGGCGGCTACAAATATACAGGGCTGCGGCACAGCACACCACCATCAACACTCCACTGCTCCAGGCTCGAAATCCTAAAGAGGTGTTCTTGTCATACGTTGATCACGAAAACAATTCCAGCCACCCGGGTCGACCACGAACACGACCGAAACATATTTTCTATCTCAATATCTACACTCTGGGGTTTGAACTATGGGTAGACGAGGTTCTGAAGCTTGACCAATTACCAGGATCGTCCTACACGTTGTTTGTATAGACTGTAATCATGGAAGTGGTTGGACTCCTTGGAAGCATCACTTCTCTCATTGAAGCCTCTCAAAAGCTATTCAGATTTGCCCAAGATGTCTATGAGGCAGACAGCCAAAGATGGGATGTGTTACAGCAGCTCAGTTGCCTTGATGCTGTCTCCAATTCCATAGACAAGCTCAAAGCAACCGATCCATATGGCAACTGGGTCGAAGACCTGGATCCGAACGATCCAAAGTCTCCAGCATGCGGCCTTATGGTAGCCGTTAGCAAGGTGGAAATTCTGCTCCAAGTCAACGTCGACTCTATGCCTTTGCGAGCGAAGCTAGAGAACTTCAAGTGGCATTGGAAGAAGAAGAAACTTGAACCCTTATTTCATGAGATCAACCAGCACTGCGTGAGCATCCTGGTCGTCTTAGGCTGGGGACAGACGGAGATCTTGAGCAAGATTGGGTCGATCACCAGAACCACAGCCGACAACATCAATAGTATGAGAGAATTCATGGAAGAAGATCGAAAAAAGCGAGATGAAGTGAATATCTCTATATTACAGATGGCCGAGACTGTACGAAATCTGGAAGCCAGTGATAAAATGAGACAGACCGAGCAGGAGAAGGCTTACAGGAAAGAGGTTGAGAAATGGCTCTCTCCACTGGACTTCCAAGTCCGGCAACAAGCGATTATCAGGAAGCTGGATTCTATTCAAGGAAGCTCGATTGGAAAATGGTTATTTGAAACTGATGCGTTCGGTTATTGGAAGGAAGGTAAAACCAGGCTTCTGAAAGGTATTGGAGAGCCGGGTGCTGGCAAGGTACCTGCCCGCGATGCATCTTTATGGTATGTCTGACTGACATGTGAAACAGACCGTGCTATCCTCTGTCGTCGTGGATAAGCTCACGAAAGAATCGCCTGGGATCCCAGTGCTCTGCATCTTCCTCGAGAAGGTCGAGAACCTCAAACAGACCCCAGAGGCTCTCCGAGGTAGTCTGCTCAAGCAGATAATTCAGTTCAAGGAGTGCGTGTGAGGCCCCGTCAACATATTTCTCAGACTGATAAGCGTTTTCCTTCAGGTCTGGCCTGAGCCCTGATATTCGAAAAGCATTTGATAAAGCCACGAGAACTAATACGGCTCCCGATGACAACCAAACTATCGAGCTACTGAAAGTAAGTCCCCAAAACCTTATGACTCATGAGCCCCCAATTATCTACCAAACTCGGTTTCCTAACTCGGGCTATGACAATCTAGGCAGAGATCGAACATTACTCTAGAATGTTTGTTGTGGTGGACGGCTTGGATGAAGCGTCGGAGGAAGCAAGATGGTTTATTGAGAATGACCTTCCGGACATCGACGCTAAAAAGCTAAGCATTTTCACAACATCACGACCCGATAAACCTAAGGACCTGGGTATGTTTTGCAATGCGTGTCATCAGGAATGTATCAGGTATATATCTACTCTAGGAGCTTGCCAGAGCATTTCCCTTTCGTTTATTTGGCTAATTTTGACCATCAGATACTTCCTATGTACAGACTGCGAGGAATGCGAGACATGCCATGAGCAGGACATCGAGTGCCTCACACTTTGTGTCAGTTGCTTTGGTGGGGGTGTCCGCTGCCCACACGACTCGGCTCACGAATTGCAAGATACCACGCAAGAAGAGTACGAAATAATGATATCGACCCCGGACAGAGACATAGAAAGATTTGTGATCGAATCGATAAGGGCTGATATGCCTAAGAAACTTCCAAAGACAAGTTTGAGTCGAAACGTGGGGCGGAATGAACTTGCTCGTCGTTGCGCACAATTACCAGATCTCTTTGAACAAGTTCGGAAGTTCATCGTCGAGAAAGCAGAAGGAAGATTCTTACTTGCGAGGGAGTTCGTCAAATCTTTCAAAAAGAAACATACCCTGGGAGACATTAAGCGCATGTTGAAGACTCAGGGGTCAATCGGAATTTTCCCCCTCTACGATGAGGACATGGCCTGGATTGTGAAGCAGGAGAATGGTGGTCTTGCTAGAGAGGTCCTCTCCCTGGTATATCACGCGAAGAGGACTTTGACTCTATTGGAGCTGCAACAGGCCCTGGCGACAAGAAATGGCGACATTGAACATGATCCAGAAGATACCATCCACGAGGATGACATCCTGAACGCCACGAAAGGATTAGTTGCGATCGACAGACTAGAGACTTCCGCGGATGATCTCGATGTGATTGTGCGATTCGACCATTTAACACGACGGGAATACTTCGATACGAATTGGCAATCATGGTTCGAAACAGGACAGGTCGATCTTACGAACAAGTGTCTGACCTTCTTGAACTTCGAGATATTCACCAAGCCATGCGCTTCCGAGGACGCGTTCAAAGTCAAGGAGAAAAAGCTGCCGTTTGTGTCTTACGCAGTCCAATTCTGGGGAGAACACGTCAGAGATGTTGGCCGAGCTTCTACAGAAGTGATAGATCGTGCAGTGGCATACATGAAAAGTTCTTCTCGAGTCGATGCCTATATTCAAGCTGCTTGGGCAGCTAATACTCGGCATCGAGACAAGTGGGATGTGCGAAGATCGATTCATCCACTGCACATCTGTGGTTGGTTTGACCTAGGGCACCTGATTCCAGCGCTAGGATATGGAACAGCCGATATCGACGTCGAAGAAACAACTCACCAGCAGACCGCACTCATGTATGCTTGCAGGCGGGGCAATGTTGAGACCGTTCAACGCTTTCTGGAGCTTGGTGCTGATGTCAACAAGCAAAGCCGCAAAGGCAGAACGCCACTTTTTGAAGCAATTCAACGGCTTCAAAAAGATTGCAAGAGTCATGAACTCAACGGCGATTCGAAATTTCTGAAGAAAGCGTTCAACAGCAAGGAAGATATCAAGAAAAGCGAACAAATCGTGAAGCTACTTCTAGCCTCCAAGCATGGCAATAATTTCAATCCAAATATCCGGAACCCCAAATTACTCCAACGAACCGCTCTAATAACTAGCATTGCATTCATGCAAGTTACAATCGCCCTTGACATACTCAATCAAGATAAATTGGATGTCAATATTGCCGACGTCGAAGGAACTACTGCATTGTGTCTCTCTGCGCGATTTGGGATGATAGAAGTGGTTGCGAGGCTTCTACAATTTCCATGCATCGACATAGATGCCACTGAGATTGGTGATCAGCGGACTGCTTTGTTGTTCGCCGCCAGATACAGCCCCGTTACTGAGGTCGTGGACCTTCTCTTGAGCAAGGGAGCGAACCCGAACAAGGCGGACATGCGTGGCAGAAACCCGCTCGTCATGTCCATGCTCACCGATAACGAGGATATTTTCCAGACATTTATTGGAAAATGCAGCCCGGTCATCGAGTTGACTTGCATCGATAAAGACGGCCGCAGTTTGATGCACTGGGCTGCAGAGGCTGGGAACGCATCTGCGATCAACGCACTTTACTCAAAGGGTGTTCAGGTAAACTCGAGGGATAGCCTGGGGATGACTGCTCTATATGATGCATGCCGTTGTGGTAAAGCTGAGGCTGCATCGAGGCTGCTTGAATTTGGAGCAGATCGAGATGTGAAAGACAACCTTGGGCGTACGCCCGCCAGGGTCGCAATGCAGTATGGACATACTGAGCTGGTGGATATCTGCAATATTGAAGGGGAAGACCTGCCAGACACAATAGATCTCCCCGCGTGGTCGCTAGCAATAACGAGGCAGCTCGGCAAGATTACTGAGCTCGTTGCCTCGAATAAGTCGTCGCTGGGTATGAGAGAACCTCGTACGATTCGTACCGCCTTGCATTGTTCGCTACTTGGCAACTACAGGGACGAGGAAGACAATGTCCAAATTCCTATCCTGAGAACGCTTCTCAATGAAGGGAACATGTCAACCGACGACGGTGATAGATACGGTCAAACACCACTCCACTTCGCAGCCATGTTCGGAAATCTCGAGGCGACTAAGCTTCTGCTTGAGCGCGATGCCTCGCTTGACGCAGTCGACGACTTCGGACTGACGCCCCTCTTGATTGCGTACAAGAACAAACATCTCAACGTCGCAACTTTACTTATCGAAGCAGGTGCTGCGATCGACTCACAGCGAATGGACCTAGAGGAGCTGCTTTTTGCAGCACTCAAATTGGAAAGTCAAATCGCTGTCCACTACCTCATAGCTGCAGGCGCTGATCGCATGGCAATGGACGAAGATGGCCGCACACCAGACATGATTGCCGAACAGTCCAAAGACAAAGAGCTGATCAAAATCATGAAAGCCGCGAGGAGCACGAGGATCAAAGCTCCTACCAAGAGTATGAGTACAAAATATGTGGTCTCGGAGCTGAGAGATGCGATTGAGGAGGTTGATGAGATTCTCGAAGAGGCTCATAGTGGGATCATGTTCAATGGTGTTCCGGCGAGAAACTATTGCCACACACCATTCTCGGCGAGAAATTTTGATTTTGGGAAAGAGGTTGAGCATGGCAAACTGGTGGAAGTAGAGGCGAAACAGATGCCGCATCTCGAAACGAGACCCAGAAGAGAGGATGAGGTTGAAAAGATGCTTGGGGATGTGTCGCTTTCAGCAACTTCTACTTTCTTCCGTCGTAGTTTGGTCGAAGAGCTTCCGAGAGCAAGCTGAATGTGAAAATGTAGAGATGTGTACGGTAGATGGGCGTCTTTAGACTTTTTATCATCATGTCGCATATTGCCAACTCAAAAGCCTGCACAGATGGGTCACCGTTATTCAGCAAATGTCTCTTCTGTTGCATTGTGCATCTCTCGTCGCATAGTTGACGAACCTCTAAGCACAAATCATTGCGAACAGGCTGACCAAACGCCATTTGCTGACTCGACCCTCTGGTTTCTGAAAATCACCGCCTCTGCTTGAACTTCGCTGTCATTTCAAGAACCAATGAAGGAGAGAGATAATCGCGTCTGAGAATTCCACAAGCTACCCACCTACAACTCTTCCGCATACCCTCCGATAACCTTTTTTAGACTTTCCGCTGATGCCTCCAGAAATTTCTGTTCTGTATCATTTAAGTGAATCGGAAACGACGAGATGATGCCATCCCGGCCCAGCACAGCTGGCAAGCTGAGACAGCAACCGAATTCTTCGCGCCAGTGACTGAGCGGCAAGACTTGTCGATGATCGAAGATGATGGCCTCACAGATCCGGGCAGACACAGCAGCGACTCCATACGAGGTGAAGCCTTTGACTCGGATGATGGTTTCAGCTTTCATGCGTGTTGTCGTTGCGATCTCATCTCGCTCCGCACCGGTTAGCGGGAGGACTTTGAGAAGGGGAGTGCCGTGAACGGTGGCTGTGGACCAGGCGACCTGGATATGGGATCAGTGGCTTTGTTCCTAGCTGAGGATAATTGAGATAGATCAAGGACTTACGCATTGAGAATCACCATGTTCTCCGATCACGAAAGCGTGAATGGAGGTATCTGCGACCTATAAAATCTCAGCCATGTCTCCCTCGTTTTCACCCTATCCTCCCTAAGAGTGCAAAGATACATAACTCACATTCAATCTACTTGCAAGAATCCTCTTCAATCTGATAGAATCGAGCAACGTCCCCGAACCAAGTACCTGACTCTTCGGCAAGCCCGAGAACTTCTGCGCGAACAAAGTGAGAATATCCACCGGGTTCGCCACAATCAACAAAATCGCATCCTTCCGAATGGGCTGCAGAGAACTCAGGATTGATTTCAAAATCTTGAGATTACGATCGATCAGATCGAGGCGGGTGTCGCCAGGTCTCTGCTTCGCGCCGGCGGTGATAATGATGATGGCGGCGTGCTGCGCGTCGGTGAGTGTACCCTGACGGATACGGACGTTGGAGAGGAATGTTGCGTCTGAGAGGTCTTGGACTTGGGCTTTGCACATGTCCTCGTCGATATCGATGAGGACCACATCGGGCACGACTTGGCGCAGGAGGAGGGAGAATGCGACGGCCGAGCCTACTGATCCGGCGCCAATGACTGCGATGGAGTTTGCGGCGGGGGCGGACATGATGGGCGAGGAAGCGGGACGTGCGATGATTTAAAAGTTCAAAGTAGATAATGGGTATGAGATTGAGAGGCATATGAAACTTATCTTATCGAGTGTTGAGATGTCAAGGCTGAAGAAACGTACGACTTTGCATCCAAGACATGTATAGGTGCCTTAACTTTGAGGATCAACATTCCTCATTTTGGTCCACGTGTGCTTCAAGCTATCCATATTGAATTCGTCGAGTCATCGTCGTTTGGAAATTTCCAGAGTCTTGAATAATAATTTTGTACCGCGCTTTTCAATTGAGTGGAAGCAGCGTGACCGTGCGTCAATATCTACTTCCTTCCGAACCCACTTCCTTGGCAGTTAGCAAGAATATTTTTGTGCACTGGAACTCAAGAAAGAACATCGAGAGATCTTTTTGGACTATTACTGGGAGACTTTGTAGAGATATTGGAATGAAGATCATGCGCTTCCAGAAGTTTAGGACCTCGAATAGATTGTCAACTGGACGAAGATCTGGACCGCCGATAAACCAATAATGGTAAAGAAGAAAGCCATTGATTGCTATGTTGATTTAGGTACAATAGCGGTCCTGATGAAGCTCACTGCATAGCCCCGAAAGTTGGCATTACAATACAACGCAGATATTGAAGTAAATCACCAGCAGATGCACGCCTCTACAACCGAGACCCGAAACGACGCTCGCGATTTTCACGCAAGAAAGGCGAAATGTACTGCTCCCAACCAGCTTTGAATACGCCGCCATTGTTCTTAGCCTCGACATTGACCGGAAGTTGACGAGTCCAAGCCATGATACGATGGTACACATCGCCGTCCTTGCAGCCCAGAGCAGATTGCAAGCTTGCGTCGGTGAAGGACCAAGCATCAGTCAGAGCAACGATGTCGGGCAACAGCTCCTGAATCAGTTGATTAGTCTGGTCACGCATCTCGAGGATCTGCGAAGCAGATATGTATCTATCGCCGAGGAACGAAGCAGCGAATGGCGAGAATGGGGAACTGATGGTGCTGAGTCCGAAGAGCGAGACGAGGCGATTGAGCGCGGCTTTGATGCTCATGTCGGTATCGGCCGGGAGCGAAGCCAATTGTTTGATGCTCGCCTCCAGGACATAGAGCTCAATGTGAGCTCTTGCGGCAACGATCAAGCTTGTTGCATGCTTATTCTCGGCCTGCTCACGACTCAATCTATTTCCCTTCTCGGCTGCAGCAACCAGGTTATAAGCCTCAACAATACACTTCGCAGCACGTCGGCGGAAGATATCCAACAGCACACGATTTTCACGGAAGTCTGTTCCCACAGCTTTACAAGAGCTCGTCATATCTGCACAGTATGCCTCGAGATATACAAGATCGGCAGGCAAGGTAGCAGCATCAAGTCTTTTCGTCAAATAGTGAGAGACCTGTCCCCACATGACATAGTTCTCACCCTCAAAGGTACAAGTCGCGAGTACACTGTTGACGATCTCTGGCAAGCCAGAAATCACCATATACCCATGGCCACCACACATCTTGCGAGCCTCCTCAGCACCGTCCGCAGCTGTCCGAGTGGCCCAGGCTTTGAGTCCGCAGAGCAGCATGTGCGTGTATGCCAGAGTAGTATGGTTTCCTGCGGCTTGAAGAGCTTTTAGAGTGGAGTATGTGCCATTGACAGAGTTCCCAGCGAAGATAGTGACATATGACATGGCAACGAGTGTCAGAAGGCGGTGTTGTTGATGGGTGTAGTCGAGGATGGTCGTCTCAGCAAAGTTTGGGGGCTTGGCAAGCTTCAGGCCCTGAGTACGGACGACTGAGTAACGAGTGGCAATGGTAAGAGCCTATGACATTATAAGAATACGACGATATTGTAATCAAAGATGATGTAGCATACCTGGGCTAATTGAAAGGCAACATGACCGATCATGACGCGGCGCCCATTCATCATACCACCGTACAGAAGTTTTTGTCGAAGTGGAACAGAGGTATACGTTCCATCGCGGGAAACGCTTGCAAGCTTCATCAGAAGATTGCTGCGTGGAATACGCACATTCTCGAAGACAGCATAGCCGTTATCGGCAGCGTTGTACGACAACTTCATACTATTTGGTCTCAGCTCTGAATAAGCGATTGATGGAATGATACTTACCCGATGTCACCCAACTCAATGCCTTTTAGAGGCTGGAAATCTTCCAGGTTTCTCAGCTGCATCATGAAAGGATGTATACCATAGTCCTTGTCATCAATAATCATGCGCGCCAGCAAGATGGTATGGGTAGCGGTGAATCCGATAGCTCCAGGCCAATATTTCGTCGCGCCTTCTTGCGGGGTGTTGATCACAAACTCATCGGTGGCCTTGTCAAATGTGGCCGTAGTCTCTATACCCGCAACGAATGTGCCGTGTCCAAGTTCGGTTTGCGCATACGAGCCGATGATCTTCCCTTCTTCAGCAAGCGGCAGCCAGTATTTGACTTGCTCCTCAGTGCCAACCAGCTTGAGATACGGGGTGAAGAGGAAATTGGTAAGGCCGAGTGGATTACTGTTGCCAAGGCTAAACAGATGGGTTCTCTCTGACGAGCGAAGATTAGCTCTGCTTGGATGACTCCTTGGTGATAGTTGCAAATAAGGAGTTTTGTCAATGGTGGATCGGATAGCTTACCAGAGAAGTTATTAGTGTCGGGTTCTCCGTCTTGGAAAGTGGCTTTGCCACAACGAAGTCCCTCTAGCAGAATAGCTTGACGCGTTTGGTCACCGTAAGCTCGCGGAAGCTTGAAGGTGTCTGTATGGCCAAGAATACTCTCCACGCGTGCAAACGCAGCCATACTTGTCTCTAGCTCCTCTTTGCTGGATTTGATGGTCAGCTTCATGCTGGGCTAGATTGGGATGGACGCTTTTTACCTGCCATAGATAATCACGGCAAGCTTGCTAGGATCAAAGCTGGCCCTATTGCGAGCTTGCTTCATGCGGTCAACCTGCGAAAGGGAGATGTTCTCAGTCTCCTTGTCATTTCGTACTGCCCGTTGCTCTTTTGGTCTGTCTAACTCCAGAGGGTGTTGTTGGGACACCATCGTCGCGGATGACGAAGCTGCCTGATGGGTGGTGAGCTTCATTGCAGTTTTCGTTGTCAGGCCTTGACTGGGATGTGTGAAGATATATTGGTATCACAAAGACAAGATTCAGAGCTGCGCGGATTTACGTCTCGTAGGTGTGAAGAGCTCAAAAGAGGATTTCGGTCGTATATATGCTCTTCAACAGGTAAGCCAATCCTGGAGGCTTTGTTGTACGCCACAGCTTCCTCAAAGATCGGGTGATTATGAATCGAAAGTCTACACGACTTGATTCGGAAAGAGAATGGAAAGGTATTAACCAGCAACCCCGAGATCGCTTCTTGACAGGCCGTATTCACCAGACTCGAAGACGAAGTTCACTTTTGGCGAATTTGCTGGCATTTCACCTTGTCGCAGCATCAACCGCAGCACGACCCCTTTTGCATTCCTTTCACAATAAGTTTAGGGAATATGCATACAAAGATACACCTTTCACATCCTTGACCATGACCATTCACACTTCGTCGTAATCTGAACAAGTAGGAACATGCAGTATCTGAGCATGGCAGCCTTGGTATCTACCTACAGTTGGCTCAAGGGAAGCATATTCATCCTCTTCATGGGGGTGACTCGAGGCAGTATAACAAATGCTACCTGTCCCATGATCAGCCAGCCGGAACTCCAAATTCTTTGCATAAAGTCGGGAGCCAGCGATCTCACCAATCTTGCGATCCAACATTGGCAAGTCGTTGTTGGTGGCTCTTTCATATACTCCGTACAATAAGTGGGCACCTTTGGAATCCAGGCTGTGTCACAACAGGATCGTTCCTTTGACGGGCGAAGTCGCTCTTGGGCCGGTATTCATGGTGGGGGCTTGCCAATCGCCGAACTTCTTTCATGACCAAGTCTCAAGTTTTTCTTACCAAACGGCGCTTGCCCTTACTTCCCAAGCTCCTGGGGACCTACTGTTACACAGCATGCTATACGACCTGACGCTGTTGGAGCGGAATAGTGAAGTGTCTAATCCCACGGATCAGATTCACCCAAGTGTCTCGCTTCCATTTCTGTCATGTCCTTATTTTGTCATGTAATTTTACTTTGTGAATAGACAACTGTTGCTATTTTCATTTAGGTCAAGGTGGGTGCATTCACAGGGAAACAAGAGTGTGTCTTCCTCGGCGTTTAGTCTTGTTTATCGGCGACTGGTTTTGAATCTGGTTAGCGAGCTGCCCCAGTCCTCATGTTCAGAACCAACAAATTCTGCAGTGCAGCCAACAGTAAAGCCACATACGTCACAGCTTTAGTATGTAACAATATTCAAGGGTCCGGAAATCATCTCGCTGCCCAAGAAAGGGAATGTGGGCCTCAAAGTGCAAAACGCCGCGTAGATACTTGAATGCACTCACTCGGAGCAGGAAATCTCCCCCCACGCCCTTTGGTTGCACGTACTCGTGTCCCATCTCGAATTCATATTCTAATATGAATAGGGAAGCACAATGACTGAAATTTCACTTGCGTGTAAGTATGGAATTGACATTGTAGGCCAACATGCAGCGAGATGTTTTCGATTCCATATTAGACGAAGACTTCACTTTGTGAAACTCCCATATCTTTGCGTTATGCAAGAATCAATACAAAATTCGTGGATAGTTGAAAGGTGGACAGATAAGATTATCAAATGACCTCATATGATTACTGAACTATTCCGATGCTCAAACGCGACCAGGTGATTATAAGACAGAGGATAAAGGGCGCCATCTGCGGCTGTTGCGGCTCCAACAAAACTCATTACTAGAGATGATTGGGTCGTGTAGCCAAGCTTTCTAGCAATGAAGAATTCCGAGATTGTTGGGATTTCCTTTTTCTGACCGCGATCAGTCACTGGCTCTCTGTTCAACACGACTGGTAGGTCGAACTTGCCACCAACATCAACACTTCACCGCCATCACTCAACTGGGACTTTTACGTACCCTAACGAATACCCATCGCTTGCAGTATCCCATCAAAAAAGCCATTGATACTGTTACAGATTGTTTCCCTCCGAACAAGAGAGCGTAAATCATCAGCTTCCCACGCTGTGGAGAACAGTCTGCTTGCAGTTACTTGGACAAGATGCTGCCGTTACACCGAAAGATACCTTTACATGTGCCCACGAAAGACATTGGTATCTTCAAGTAATTCCGGAAGAAAGGGATGGCCAATTTTCAGATCCAATATGAGAAGTGACAGCCAGCCATCCCGCGTTCCAAGACTATGTGCAAGCCACCAACATCGATACCGGATTGGAACCATTGGGAGCTTCGAGGCAAAAGCCCACTTCTACGATGCATATCCAGGCTCTTTCCATCTTCATTCCAATAAGCGAATTCTCAGTACTTCCAACTGTTTGTGTAACGTAGTCTTCATGCATGGTCAAACAAATTCGACGCGCCCATTCCCTCCCAACACCAGGTTATCCATCACCAGGTATCTTCCAGCCAAGCTTTTTCACCACTGATACACGGCCACGACCAATACGAGTACACAGAATAACTGCGAACAATTTCGGATAGCGGAAAAAGGACATTCATCTTCGATACTTCTACTGTCCGTAAAGCGAGCAAACATCCATGAAGCATTGACGTTGTCGCTGTTTTCTGGCTATAAAGACAGATCAAGCGATGCAGTCTTCGAGTTTCTATATGCCAGTGGGTCTTAATAAATGATCAATAACTCCCCCTCCTCCAGTCAAAAATGCTTTCCAGCTATAAATTCTGACTTCACTGTATCAGAAGCCGGAAGGATCTGGATCATGAAACTATGTTCAGTCTCTGAGTATTGCTAAGATAAGCCGCTTTTATAGAGCAAGAAAGAACGGAAATGTTTGCTTTAATTCAATTTCGAGAAGTTTTGAATAGCGGTCAATTTGTCCCAGACTCACTCAGAAGGTAGTCTGGCAATAACAAAACAGGCCATTCCACAAACACCAAACACCAAACACCAAACACCACAACTGACAACCCAGTTCTCAATTTCGCAGTCTAAAGTATCTCGTTCATACTCCACGGAATATAGTTATAGATGATCATTGGACCAAATATCTTTATTCTTAACATCCTACATGCGGCACACATATATACGTTTAAGATCTCAACGTAACTCCCTCCCGCTGAGCCAAATTACTAATTCTACAGATTTCTTCTCCAAGCCTAAGCCATCCCCAATTCAATCCTCTTCACACCCACAATCCTCCACATCAGCCCCATATCCACTTCCCTTCCCCCCGCCCTTTCTTTCTCCCTCCCCCTTCGGCATCACCTCCCCTCCATTTTCAACCACTTCCACGCCCTCCCCCTCTCCACCCACCTCACAACTCACCGCCTCCGTAGCAGTCGCAGTAATCGTCCTCGTCACCCACTCCACATTCATATCCACCACCTCCGTCATCTGCATCTCGTCCCTAACCAAGTCTATCTCCGTCACCAATACCGACTCAATACTAACATCCGTACTCGAGATCGTAACCGTCTCCGTGTTCGTCACAAACACCACGTCTGCTGGGTTGAATCCGGTGGGCAGGAAGGTCACCGTGTTTGTGATTGTGATTGTTGCGGGACAGGTTTGAAGGACGGTTGTGGTGATTATTGAGGTTGATGTCGGTGGGGGGAGGAGGGAGACGCAGGGGCATGAGGTGTCCTGTTTAAATTGTCAGTCACTTAATCAGCATTAGTAGAACAATACAACATTAACTGTGGCGAAATTTGTGAACTTGAGCTTCATGATTGGAACCGGCGGAAAAAATAGTTAACTTACCTGTGCGAGACCCAAAGTCGCGATACCTGACAACAGGAGGCAGTAGAACCCCGACTTCCTCATGATTGTGGTACAATGTTGCGATGGTGGGAGGTGGAGGTGCGGAGAGGGTCGCGAAACGAGTACAGTGGAAGTGCGTTCCTTGCTTGGAGATAAAAAGGAGATAGGAAAAGGTGGAGGAATGCGTTGCATTCTTCATGAAATGCTGTCTCACGACCCTGACTCGAAGGCTTCGGCGAAGCTCGCTTAATCATAGTATTTGTACGCTACCGAGATTGGCAGTATGTAAATAAAAATATCCTCGATTCTGACAGACTGCAACGATCGGACTTGAGGAAAATCTATTTGCCGGTCAATACCTGCAGAGTAGGGAGATTTATGCCAGAATTGTAGGAAGGCATAGGCGAGGTGTTTCCCTCTTCCCGTCAAACTCTACTCTAAGAAAATGTGGTTATTTCAATCACCTCGCTTCTAAAACCCCTCAAAACCTTCACATCAACATTAACCCAACTTTCCCACAAAGCAACCTCCAACATCCACGGCGCCATCTGCACCGCAAACGTAAGCGCACTGCAAAACCCAAAAAGCTCCCCCTCATCCATCCCCATAACTAAAACCTTATCCCTCCTCACCACCACCCTGCCGGCAAAGAACTTCTCCCAAGGTTCAACCCTCCAACGCGCATTTCTATGAATGCCAGATTACGAATACGGCATGCATTTTAGCACAAATATGAAACTATACGTCCAGCCTACGATATCCCGAAATGAAGTGCCATCGCGATTTACGCGCCGATCATGAGTGGGTAGAAGTAGGGGGCGCTCCAGAGGGTGAGGACTGCGAAGCGGGGTGTGGAGAGTTTAGATGAGAAAACGGAAGCTCATGTCAGGAGGGGAGGGACGAGATGCGGGTCTTTGACTTCTGGGGGGATGGTGATCGTGGGGATGTTGCTGCGCCAGTCGATAAAGAAGTCGGGCGTGTTGGGATGGTGTGGCTCATGAGCGGAGATGGCTTGGCCTTTCGAAGTGGGCGTCAAGGCGGCGGATTATGCCGGATTTGTAGACTGTGTAGAGTGAAAATAATTTGCCTTTGTTCGTCTTTCGAAGGATGGAGCAGGGGCAGACTTACAATGTGCAACAATCAGCCGGATAGCAAGATCTCTCTCAGGAGGCAAATCCCAAATACCCTCCACGTCGCCAGTCTTCTTACCAACTTCCTCCCAGAACAAGTCGGGCTGCATCTTATTCGAGCGATCCGATCTCGTTTCCGGATACTCTCAGACTCCTTCGCTCTTGCCTCCTGGTTGAAAAAAAAAGCGAACCCTTTCAGGGTTCTCCGATCGCGCCCGGGGCGAAGATTTCCTTGTGGAAGTACGGCGTCATCTTAGCGACTGCTCGGTGGAAATTCTTCGAGTCGCCGGAACCGATGTTCAGCTCGACTAGAAGGTTGAGGATTAGGATTATGGCGGGGCAGTCGAAGGTGCAGTGGTTGAATTTGCGGCTCGCGCGACTCATCTCGAGCATTTCGATGCAGTGGGCAGCTTTGAGCGTGTGGTGTGGTCTGTATGGTGCCAAATTTGTTTGAAGACTAAAACTGTCAGCGGCTTCGCGCAAAGTTTGGGCCGTTATTACTTTGAGATTCATCTTCATCGATGAAAGACATGACTTCCTCTTCCATATTTCTCGGATCCGAAGGATTCTTCTTCCAAACCTTATGTCGACTCATAATCTTTGCCATAGCCGCTTTCAACTCATCAGAGTGTCTCATACGTGAGGGATGTTTCCTCTTGAGCAGCCTTTGAGAAACTTTTCCCGTTACTTTCACCGGTTACCAAGTCGTCATCTTCGCTGTGATGTTCGTCCAAGAGACCATCCCCAGGTACAAGCTCTTGATCGAAAACATACTATTCATCTTCATCCTCATCGTGAAAATCATCATTGTCCTCATGCTCCTCATCAAACTCTGAATCAGTCCTCCACTCCATACCATCGTCCTCCTAGTCCTTGCCACTATAGTCCGACCCCCAACCTTCTATGAAATTTTCTCAACGAGAAGCCATCATCTTCCCAAGCTGTGAGCGGGGAGATCTTCCCGATATCCTTCGGATTCAGCTTGTCAGCAGCAAATTCGTCGGGGAACAGGAAAGCATCTTCCGCGGCGTCGGTTTCATTATAGAGAAGGTGCCGTGGGATCGGATTGCATGAGCTGCCGTCAAGAAGTTCAGAGTGGGCGGTATCGGATGTAATGTGATGTGCAGATGAGTGGTCGAAGTTAAAGATTTAAGACGGTCCGGGGAGACGTGCTGGCAATGGAACGCGTCCAGGCATATTAACACAGCACAGTAAGTGGATCGACGACCCGAGAAATCTAATCGTCATTGGACGGCGTCGACGTCATTGCAATCAATGGCTTGCATGTATTTTGTCAGGTACGATAACCAAGCTGGAAAAGGGGTATGTCAATAACTGACTTAGCGGCTGGTGATTGTAAGCTAAGGCGAGCCGGTGGATGTTTACGTAGTCGAGTTGAGGCTGGAAGAGGGAGAGAATCACGGCATGCCAAAATTGGATCTTGTCAAGTGCAGCCCACGTAAATCATACATATTACTATATCCGCTTCGAAGCTTTGTTCAGAAGCAGGTACTTTGCCTGTCTGCCTGTCTGCCTGCCTGGCTGGCTACCTACCAGGATCCTGTTTGTCGTTCACCCTCTCCCATGCCCTGTACGCCGAGTCTCCACAGCCTTGAGACTATATGCACGCTCAAATCCCAGTTGTCTATCCTATTTGCTAACCATAGAAGTCCCGCATCATGTACTGAAAGGTCGGTGAAAGCTTAGACAGCAGGCGTTGTTCTCGACAGAACACGCATATTGTCAAGGAAACCCTCGACGAGCGCTATATACTCGTTTGGCTCTCCTGCTGCTGCTTTCTGACCTTGGTCTCTGACTGCTGCTGTCAAGAGTTCGATCTCGAGTTCGTGTTCTTTTGTGGTTTGATTGACGCCCTAGGATATGTTAGCAGAGGCGTCTTCGACAAGGTGATGAGATATAAGTTAGTACTTACATTGACTGAACTCGTCTGAGTTACTTGCGTCAAGTCAATTTGATACATCGACTGGGTATAACTCAAACGATCCTTGTTCCGGTCCGATGAAGTTTTCTCTCCCAAGTCTTGAACATCGCCATCGAATCGCATCTCAAAATTGATACTGATTCTGCAGTCGAGGGGTGTCATTGGGCTGTAGATGTCAAGGTCGATGATGCGAGCTTTGATTATCTTGGCCAGTGGTTCGCCGGTCTTTTGATCGTGAGTTATCCGGACTTTGACGCCATGTCGAGGATTCAACTTCTCTCGGAGAGCTGGTGGTATCATGCCATGCATTGAAGGTGGAAGTGTGTAAAAACTGTCAGCTTCTCTCGAGTGTTTATACTTGATCTCGACTCTGTTCTTGGCTACTGCTTCCTGATTGTTTGGGTGCGCCTGTCGAACTTGGGCATTCAGGAAATCGTTCAAGTGCCTATGTTGGCTCTGAGAAGATATTAGTGAAGCACATAAATGCAGGATTGCGATCATACCTCTGTCATAGAACTTTGGAAGCCGACTCGCGAATTTTCCAGAAGAACACACTCGGTCTTAACCGGTAAGCGATACCGCTCATTGGTCTCCTTGTCGACAATATGACCTAATTTGGCTTCGATTTCGATTTCCACACCTCTACTAGCGAGCTCTCCCAGATCACCACGAGATACAACATTCAAGAACAGAAAGTCTGCAACTTCTTTCGTCATGCCTTGCGCAGGCTTGATACCAGTGATACTCTCTTCCCATTTCCCTAAAAGTATCGAAGGGTGAACCTTCCCATCTATAGCAGGCCGACCGGCTGCTTGGTTTCCATTTGTCTCTGGCTGAGCTGGTGATGCATGGACGGGCTGTACAGCTAGCGGCTGCTTTCCATTCACTTTCGCGGGCCCGCGGCCTGTAATGCCTTTGTTCCGAATACTCTGCGCCCAAATCGGAGGTTCAGTGTATCTGATTCGCTTTTTCGCCGGTTGTTGTGGCGACGTGGTACTGATATGATGGTTTCCGTTGACCTGAGGTCGGCTGTCCATGGAGTCTGTACGGCGAGGCTCTTCAACAGATAGTTCACGATCATCCATCTTCCTCTTTCCCTGGTTATAATCCTTTTCGGACTGAGGAGTTGTAATTTCTCCCCTTGGCTGGCTAGGCAGACGAGTCTTCGGACTCACGCTAACGCTTCTTTCCCTTTCACTCTGCGATCTTCTTTGTTGTTGTTCACTAATGGAAGTTCTTTGGGAATCGTAACCGCTTGGAGTACTCGGTTGTCTTTGTATGGAAGGGGGCGCCGGAGGTTTGGGAGAAGTTTGTGGATATTGTGGAAAGGGATTTGGAGGTATGCTTCGTTGTGAATATGGACTCGAAGGTTGGGGATAAGCTCCAGAAGATTGTCTTTGAATTAAAGGAGGGCCGAGTGGCGTTCCAGGTTGAGACTGCTGAGATGGCTGACGGTGGTGCTGAGGAATTTGTGAGGATGGATATTGTGTTGCAGAGACCGGGCTATCTTGCTGGTATTGACCAAAATGCTGTTGATGTTGGCTGTTGGCAGATGTGGGTGTCGACGAGTGCGACGAGACGGATCTTTGGTGCTGTGTCGGAGGGCCTTGCTGTTGTTGCTGGTGATGCTGTTGGAGGTATGGATGAGGAGCACCTGGTATACCAACTGGTGGAGTCTGTGGTGTAGGTGAGGGCTGGGTAAAGGAGTTCTGGTGGTGAATCTGCGGGGATAGGTTCGGCTGAGGGTAACTATCTCTTTGTTGAAGATGAGGTGGATAGGGGTGATGTTGAGCAGGGCTTTGTGGAGTTTGATGAGACTGAGGAAATGGGTATTGGCTACTCGAGGATGACGGTGTCTGTTGATACGGCGACTGTACAGAGAAAGACCTGGCAGGAGATCGCAAGTCATTGTGGGGTGGAGCTTGAATGGGCGGCGGTTGGGGAGGTCGTCCCTGGTAGTTTTGTTGATATTGAGTCGGTGAAGCATACGATACTGATCCACCAGCACTGGGGGGTGCGCCGTAGTCCTGTGAAGGGTGTTTGCCCGGCGAGGCTCGTGGAGGGTGACTGTAGTCTCCGAAACTGTGCTGAGGATGTGTTTGAACCGGCGTCACGGGCGTAGGAGCAGCTTGCTTGGAGCTGTCGCCGCCGTCGGTATTGATGATTGAACGGAGGTCCATGTCTGCGATTCGGTCTCCAGTGACTTGACCAGACCTGACCTGCCCCGACCAAGCGCGCCCTCCTCTGTGCTGTCCGGGCTATTGAAGACTCGAGACACTTGTTGACAAGGCGTTCATCTGTATGTAATCGCGATCCAGTCCTCCCTTCGTGGCGGCTCTCGAGTAATGGGATTATATTGCTGGCGCAAAGCGCAAACGGGGGGGGGGGTCGAGACAAAGGATTCAGGACACACGACTTTACAGCGAGCGACGATGACAGGCGCGACAGGAACTTCGCAGATGTCGAAATGGTTCGCTGCAACAATTGACAATAGCTACAGGTACATGAAGGCGGCGGTGATGCTGGTGGCCGTGGAATCCAATGGCAGAGGCTCAGGGTGAGATGTTCTGGGTTGAACAGAATATCCTACCACCGAGCATACATTTTATCTTGGCGGTTGCCGACCACCTGCACTGCACTGCACCTCACCTCCTTAAAAGATAGGCCAGGGCCAGCTACGTACACCAGCCGTTTACCTACCACTAGGCCCCCCATATGCAAGAGACACGTGAGAGCAATGATAGATATGTATGCGCCATGAATGGAGAGCCAGGAGATGAAGCTATTCAAAAATGCGTCATTTGGCAGAAGAAAACATCAATATCATCAAAAGCTTCCTATTCGGTGCTTGCAACCAAACAAACAATTTCATTTGGGCTTCGAGGAAAGGCTGACGGCCTCAGGCTGGCAACGGCAGCGCGCCAGGCTTGAATAGGAAAGGCGCATGGGTGCTCTAGATCAAAGCTGCCAAGCCTTCCGCGGGTTACGTGACGAGCTGTGCCTGGCGAACAGCTGCTGAGTCGTAGTCGTGAAATCAACACCGAACCTCAAATCCCATTCTATCTCCTTCTCCAACAAACAAAACATTCAACCACCTCAACCTCCAATTCTTGCACATCCCTCATCAACAGAGGTCTCTCCTTTATATTGTTTCATTTTCTAGAACACGCCTTTGATCATGCCTGGCTTGACCTCAGCGTCTGGAGTGTTGGGCTTCCTGTCCGATGAGGAGCCCGAGCTCAAGGTCTTCGCGCTGCAGACCTTGAACGATGACATCGATACTCTGTGGACAGAGGTAGCTGGGTCGATTGGTCAAATGTGAGTTCCACCTGTTCTGATGGACTTTGCATAGCTGTTTGCTTGAAGCCTTACTGACTCGCCCCTTCAGCGAGGCTCTCTACGAAGATGAATCCTTCCCCGAACGACAACTGGCTTCCTTGGTCCTGGCAAAGGTATACTATCATCTACAATCTTACAATGAGAGTATGACCTTTGCTCTTGGTGCTGGCGATCTGTTCAAGCTTGACAACGAAGGCGAATTCGAGGACGAGATCATCTCGAGATGTGTTGAAACCTACATTAGCATAACCGCCGCAAAGCACTCTGCCCCTCAAGCATCTGCGAAGTCAGGATCCCTCCCAACATTGGCAACTTCTTTCGCCGCTGGTGGAAGCGACCCAGCTTCTGCTGGTCTTACTTCTCCCACAACCCCATTTTCACAGGCGACTCTACCTTCGAAATCCCTGCTTTCGAGGGCACCAACCGAGAACTTGCTGGAGCCATCAGGAACAGACGGTGGTGATTTCATTCCCGATCGACAGACACAAGTTGCGCTTCAAAAGGTCATCGAAAGATTGTTCGAAAGCTGCATGCGGGATGGAAGATACAGACAGGTCGTCGGAATCGCCGTGGAAGCCCAGAATCTAGAAGTGCTAGGCCGAGTCATCAAGCGTGCAAGCGACGATGAAAAGAAGTCGCGGGGAAAGCAGGCAGAGGGCAGTCCAGGGCCGACTGAAGAATTGATGGAATATGTCTTGGATATCTGCATGGGCGTTGTGCAAGAACGAAGTCTGCGAACGGAAATCCTGAAGTTGATCCTGGATCTGCTGAGCGAAATCCCGACACCAGATTACTTCTCAATTGCCAAGTGCGCGGTGTACCTGGATCAGGATGAGGAGGTCTCATCAATGCTTAAGAAGTTGGTGGTAAGTGCTCTTGGAAAGTATTGACCGGAACTAGCTGACTTTAAAAGTCTCACGAGGACCAAACTTCAATTGTGGTCGCATACCAAATCGCATTCGACTTGTACGACAATGGCACACAAGAATTCCTTGCGAAGGTTATCAAGTCTCTCCCTGAGCAGCCAGCCCCAGAGAGTGAAAATCGTAAGTGGGCGGTCTAAGATTTTTTTTATTGTTAATCTGACCATCAATAGCTACCGAATCTGACCAACTTTTGGGAGAATTGAACGACCGCGCAGGCGCACCGGCTCCGGACTCTGTTAACATTTCCGACAAGGAATACGAAACATACAATCGGATACGTGCAATCTTGGACGGCAGCGAAACCATCAGGTTGAATCTCGAATTCCTCTACCGAAACAATCATACCGATCTGAGCATTCTGAACAAGGTCAGAGACAGCTTGGAGGGTCGAAACTCGATTTTCCACACTGCAGTCACTTTCTGCAATGCTTTTATGAACCAGGGCACGACGAATGACAAGTTTTTCCGTGACAATCTCGAGTGGCTTGGAAAGGCAGTCAACTGGTCGAAGTTCTCAGCAACAGCAGCTTTGGGTGTCATTCACCGTGGAAACCTGTCTCAGTGTAGAAAGCTTCTCGAGCCATATTTGCCACGCACAAACGCAATCGGCGGTTCGATTTTCAGCCAAGGTGGTGCTCTCTACGCATATGGACTTATCTATGCCAACCATGGTGCTGAGGCTCTCGACTACCTGAAGAAACAGTTCACTGATGCGACCGAGGAGGTGATTCAGCATGGTGGTGCTTTGGGTCTTGGTATTGCAGGAATGGCTACTGGATCCGATGAGATTTACGACAGTCTCAAGAATGTGCTGTATACCGACTCTGCACTCAATGGTGAGGCTGTTGGTCTTGCTATGGGTCTCATCATGTTGGGTACTGGCAACATCAAGGCATTGGAAGATATGATCACCTATGCACACGACACCCAGCACGAGAAGATCGTCCGTGGTCTCGCCCTTGGAATGGCTCTCATCATGTACGGTCGACAAGAAGGCGCTGATGAGTTGATCGAGGGTCTTTTGAACGATCCCGACCCAACTCTCAGATATGGTGGTATCATGACTGTCGCCCTTGCTTACTGTGGGACCGGCAGCAACAAGGCTGTTCGAAAGCTTCTTCACGTTGCTGTTAGCGATGTGAATGATGATGTCCGGAGAATTGCAGTCATGAGTTTGGGTTTCATCCTCTTCCGCAAACCAGGCAGTGTTCCCCGCATGGTCGAGCTTCTGTCTGAATCATACAACCCCCATGTTCGATATGGTGCTGCAATGGCTCTTGGTATTTCTTGCGCAGGAACTGGCCTTGCCGAGGCCATCGACTTGCTTGAGCCCATGGTCAAGGATCCAACAGACTTTGTCCGCCAAGGTGCTTTGATCTCGCTCGCCATGATCATGGTTCAACAAAACGAGGTCATGAACCCTAAAGTTGCTGAGATCCGCAAGACTCTGAAGAAGATTGTCGGAGACCGACACGAGGATGCCATGACCAAGTTCGGTTGTGCTTTGGCCCTAGGTATCATCGATGCTGGTGGACGCAATTGCACGATTGGATTACAGACACAAACAGGAAACCTGAACATGGCTGGTATTGTCGGTATGGCCGTCTTCACCCAATACTGGTACTGGTTCCCATTCACCCACTTCTTGTCCTTGAGCTTTACTCCAACATCTATGATCGGTCTCAATGACAACCTCGACATGCCAGCGTTTGAGTTCCACAGTGCAACACGACCCAGCTTGTTCGATTACCCACCTGAGCAAGAGGTCAAGACTGACGAGGCACCTACACTTATTGCTACTGCTGTTCTCTCCACGACTGCTCAAGCAAAGAGACGTGCTCAGAAGAAGGAGCGTGCTCAACGCCGTGAGAGCATGGATATTGACCAGACACCAACCACACCTAAAATCGGCGCACCAGCCGATGACAAGATGGATGTGGATGAGGCAACCAAGGACAAGGATGGCAAGCCAGAAGAGAAGAAGGATGAAAACGAAAAGGATGCCTCACCAGCGGAAATCGCCAAGAAGAAGCTTGAGAAGGAGAAGGTCGGCTATGAATTGCAGAACATGTCTAGGGTCCTTCCAGCCCAACTCAAGTTCATCAGTTTCCCAGCCGGCCGCTACAAGCCAGTCAAGAAGGTAAGCTCAAAACCCATTCCTTGAAATCACGGTGCTAATAAATACAGCCAACTGGAGGTGTAATCCTAATGATCGACACCAAGCCCGACGAGGAAGTCGTCCTCATCGAGGAAAAGCTCAAGAAAGCCACAATCGAGAAAGCCGCCGCGCCCACAACTCTCGAAGACATGCGCACCGAGTCGTTCAACCTCCGCCGTCAAGCAGACGCTGCAGGCGAGGCTTCAGGAGCCGCAGCTGCTGCAGGTGTCCTGACCGCTGTTGATGAGGACGAAGAGGGTGCTGAGGAGGCAGAAGTCCCGAGGGACTTTGAGTACTTCACTGATAATGAGGATGAGTTGTAGATGGAAGTACCTGGGATGGTGAGGAGAAGAGAGAAGAGTGTAATTTTATACCGCTGGTGGAAAGGCGGAGAAGGACGTGGAGACGGAGATAGTCTAGATGTAGATGTATAACAGCGAATCGAGCATTTTGGGTGCTGCATTGCAAGCACCCGCGTCGACACATTCTACTACATACTCAGATCATACTGAATACATACATTCCGATTAGAGACCGCCGGCCCAGGCCACCGCCGCCGACGCCGACGCCCAATATCAAGCCCACCCCCCATCCACCTGCATGATATCGCTCTAGCTATTCGACGCCAAATCATTACGGAGAGCCACAGAAGCTTATCTCTACCTACGCAAGGATCGACATATCAAGTCGTCGTCTCCTTCCTCCGGGATACTCCACAGATATGCTGTATGCGGTATGGCCGATGTTTTTGCCCCACTGTTGATGGGAAGCGGACCAATCGCACGCCTCTCTTCAACATCCCTTCATAAATGCCCACTCTTGACTTTCACTCACTTATCAGTAATTGAGTTTCGCTGATATGGAGCAGCACGGAGGTACGTACTGGCCTCGGATTCGAGGATGAAGTGTTTGTCGGGCTGGATTCTTGTGATGGTTTGAAAAGAGCGCAGTTGGTATTGGAACCATGGGCTGCATTTGGATGGATTTTGTCTGGAAAGTAAGATTACAATTCGGATTTGTCCTGTCGATTTGTACGTATTTTTCGATAAGCTTCGCTTCCGAACCCAAGGTCGCGAAATTCAAAGGCTCAAGATAAGATGGAGATGTACAATTCTGCATTTCCGACCGTTCTGGCCTGTCTATTTGCCTCTTCTGGAAACACATCGAACAGTGGCCGTTATGTACTACCATCATACATTGCAGGGTAGTACTGCATCGTACAGGGTATGCGGCTAGGATTAGATGCCCGATACATGGATGAGATGGAGCTCGAGCTCTTATCTTTCTTATCACTTATCATTCCTCTCCGTCGATGTCTACCTGCGTATCGAGATCCAGGGCCAAGTCCATATATGTAAGTCGAGCCTCTCACTCACCTTTCTCTCTTTCTCTATTTGAATCGTTTCCTTCCCTTCGATTCCAAGAGCCTTTCATAGCCTTTCATATCAAACATCATCCTCCCTCATCTCCCAATCTAAGCGGGACCCTCCTCTCCTCCTCTCCTCCTCAAAATGAAGGCCCTTACCTCCCACCGCTACATCCCCACCACCGCGCAACTCAAAGCCCGCACCACCACCCTCTCATCCTGGAGACTCCCAAAGCAGAAATCCACACTAGCACCTGACGATGTCTGGACAAACGAGGATATGGATCCGGTGAAGATCGAGAATCAGACGTGGACGATCTGGACGTGGATGGCGTATTGGGCAACGGATACGATTAATTTGGGGACGTGGCAGACTGCGAGTTCGATTTTGGCGGTCGGGTTGAGTTGGAGGGAGGCGATTCCTGCTGTGAGTTTATTGAATCTCGTCTATCTGAAACTCGATTTTTTTGGTTTGAATGGTTGAGATATCGATGCGAGAGAAGCAAGCAAGCCAGCTTGACGGCAGAACGTGGGGGTTTGGCTCGCTTGTCCCTTCGCATTGTAAACATACAAGATCAAGCATTCAATTCTTACTGACTTCCACCACAGATCGTCGTCGGCACATCTTGCGTCGCTATTCCTGTGGTCCTCAACGGGGCTATCGGTGCCAAACTGCACATTCCCTTCTCGGTTGCTATCAGAGCCTCATTCGGTTACTACTTCGCATACTTCGCCATCATATCTCGAGCTATCCTCGCGATGTTCTGGCTGGGTATCCAAGGTGCTAGCGGAGCGCAGTGTATCACTGTTATGATCGAGGCGATATGGCCAAGTTATGCGAATATCAAAAATACGATTCCAGAGAGTCAGGGGATTACGAGTAAGGGGATGGTCAGGTAAGTCCATATCTCATTCCCATAATGATTGAGATGCTTGAGCTAGAAGGAAACCCATTGCTGATCTGTGATGACAGCTATTTCCTCTTCTGGATAATTCAACTCCCCCTCCTCCTCATCCCACCCACCAAACTCCGCTACCTCTTCATCACAAAGCTCATCGCTGCGCCCATCACCGCCCTCGCAACCATGGGCTGGGCCGTCCATAAAGCTGGCGGCTCAGGCGACATCTTCGCCGCTAAAGCCACGGTTTCCGGCAGTACGAAAGCCTACCTCTTCCTCTCATGCATGTCCTCCGTAACAGGCACCTGGTCTACACTCGCATGCAACATCCCCGATTTCTCAAGATACGCAAGATCCAGTAAAGGGCAATACATCCAATTGCCTGTGCTGCCTATTATCTTCACACTGTGCGCCGTCATCGGCATTGTGACCACCTCCGCCACAGGAATCATCTACGGGGAAGTAATCTGGAACCCCCTCGACATCGTCGCCAAATGGCTCGAAAACGGCTCCGGCGGACGAGCAGCCGCCTTCTTTGCCGCAACGAGCTGGTACATCGCCCAAGTCGGCACTAACATCACCGCGAACTCCATCTCCGCCGCCAACGATCTCACCGTGCTCTTCCCCAGATGGATCAACATCCAGCGCGGCTGCGTCATCGCCGCCATCGTCGGAGGCTGGGTCATCGTGCCGTGGAAAATCTTGTCGTCTGCGCAGACTTTCCTTGCTTTCATGGGTGGGTATGCGGTGTTCCTCGCCCCGATTGCGGGGATTTTGTGTTCGGATTATTGGATGGTAAAGAAGCAGCATATTGATGTCCCCGCGCTGTATGATCCCCGAGGCAGATATGGGTATCGCTATGGCACGAATTGGATTGCGCTTTTCACGATGTTGATTTCTGTGGGACCGAATCTGCCTGGGTTGGCGAGAAGTATCAATCCGACTGGGGTGAGCATTTCGAATGGAGCGAGGAATCTGTTTACGTTTGATTGGCTGTTTGGGTTTGTGGTTAGCGTGTTTCTTTATACGGTATTGAGTTTGATCTTCCCGCAGAAGGGGAGTCTGGTCGAGAGGACGGTTTATGGGCCGGAGAGTGTGTTGGTGGGCGTTAGTGATGTGGAGAGTGTGTCGGCTGGAGATGCGGGTGAGCGAGGGGGTGAAAGTGTGGAGGAGGGGAAGGAGCATCATGGGAAGGATTTTGGGAATGTGGATGCGGTTGATGTTGGGACGGAGTGGCATACGCATAATCATGAGAAGCATATGAGTGAGAAGTCGGCAGTGGAGAAGATGTAAGATTGCTCTGTTCCGTTTATTGCTACTGTTGTACGCTTGGAGTAGCTTAGCTTCAACCCAGTTCGGAAATGTAGTAAGGAATGTAGATCTAGAATGCATGAGGTGGCATGTTGTTACGCTTAGACTTTAATTTGTCACTACTTTGGTGCACGGAGATAGCGTGTGCAGTAATGCAGTACATTATACAATGACAAAATTGACCTTTGCGCCCGCACCGATGAGAGAGTCGAGCTGGGTGGCGGGAGGCAGGGTAAAGTAACTCGCTTATTTAAGGGCAAATGTAAACAGCGATCATCAGTGTATGATGAATTACTAAGCTGTTACATGATGAAAGCTAAGCTTCACATTTTCTCGCTGGAATTGGGATTAACCCCAACCTGTTGAGTCAACGTGATTGAATTGTGAATTCTTCCCCCTTTCCACTGAGATCCGGTCATTGCAGGGACATGACGCTAATGGTAGGTTGCACCTAGCCCTGGAACGAAGGCTAACGATCATCTCTCCGAATGCATCTTGGAACAGATACTTTATTTCTCCAGTGGTAAAACGAAGACGGTGGTGCTAATATCGAGGCGTCAACGTGTATAACATGGTTGAGTAACCCGGCAAACAGATAAATCACAATATCTGGGGTCCGCAGAAAACAATGACTGCAAATCTCCTCACTGGGCAATTTCCCCAACTGTTGCATAGTAGGTAGATGTTTGACTGACATTGGTTTTTTGACTAACCTACACGGAATTTTAGGGAGTAAAGCCTATAGGCACGCTCTTCTTGGAGGTATGGCTCCATATCTTGAAGTGAAAATGTGATTTTCCGCTTGTACTACGTAACACCCTGATCTGCATCCAACCCAATAAAGCTCAAAGTCTCGAGTGCTACTCATGTCAGTATCTCCCGAGGTGCCTCGAATTGAGTCGATGTCGTACATCGTCGGGGAAGGCGAAAGAGAGGGGGAGTCTGTTCCAACGCAGATGTGATAGAGAGGAGAGAACTCACGGCATGCATCTGATTGGCATACTCTAAGGGTCGTAATCGACGGGAGAACAAACCCCTTCGTGTACTTGTGTGACGGCCATCCAAGTCAGAAAGTGTGTCGATCGCCGACATCGGATTATCCTTCCAGCTCGAGGCCAACTGCAAGCAATTCCAAGCTTGTGGTACTATCTACACGATATTGGAGGAGGACAGCATATGAGAGGTAATGAGGTGGCATCTGTTGAAGCACCAGGTCCCTATGCTGTACGTTTCTTGCAGGTCCACGTATGCTGTGCACCTGTGTGCTCTGATGATCGTCAGTCGTACACTTCAGGTACGCTCCCGGAACCCGGTTACACCTCTCGGGACGTGATGCATATTGCCAAAAATTTACGAAGGCAGAAAAGCCGAAGCATTACTGGCCTCACACAAGAGGGAAATTTTCCTTTGGCATCCAGATCCGCTTGGTGACGATGAGCTTAGCCATTCGATCGCGAAGTGTGAAGATCTGGCTCGGGGCATGTGCTCATACGCTGGCAACTATTGAGTTACCTCTCATGTATGGTAAGCATGGCAAAGTTCAGACGTATGTGCCTCTCCCTCTTCTGATTCTGTCATTCTGAATCGGCAGATTGATCTGTGATATCTCGGTTTCTTCACGAAACACTTGGACCCGAACGCCAGTCTTAACAGGGCCATTCCAGGTCAAAACTACATCACGACAGTCGGTGCTCGAACCCAAACGACGAACATGCCGGCACCATGTACTCGAGAAACCATGGAGCCATGGAAAGTATTGAGTCGGAGCTTGACATTCCAATCTCCAGACCAGAAGTCATGGTGGAACTCATTGGGACCCGTCGCTGGCGCATCCATGAGCCAAACAGGATACAGCATCGACGCCCAGTACAAGAACCTTCTTCTCATCTACTCAACGCTCATTCCATCTCTCGGACCATACTACTCGCGGAATCAGTCTTCTAGAACATGGAACGACTGTATGGCCAATCCCGACGGGCCTTTAGACGTCAGTGTCAACTATCAGGAGAACTCAAAGTGCGCCTTTCGCATGACTATGGAGCCAGTGGGGATTCATGCCGGGACGGAGAGAGATCCTATCAATGAGCTAGCTGCAAAACAATTGCTTCAAAACCTGGACAGGATACAGGCAGGGACGGATCTCAGCTGGTTCGATCATTTCGAGCAGATTGTGGTGATGAACAGCGATGCTCGTCGAAATCGCGACACCATCCAGTCAATTGGATGCAAATCTCAGCACGTCGTTGGAGTGGATTTCCAGGACGGTCCATTCACAGTCAAAGCATATGTGAGCCCTTTGCTGAGCTCGGTTATGACAGGAATAAGTTTTCTTGAAGTCATGTTTGGAAGCTTGCGCTCGCTCACTGAGAAGATGAATCTGCGTCTCGATTTGAAGCCCGTGGAGGATTATTTGACTGGCAAAGATGGTGTTCTGGGAGAGAAGACCTACGTGTCGTTTGATTGCAAATGTCCGACCGAATCGCGTATCAAAATTTACTCAGCATTGTGGGTGACCAGTCTGGAAGAAGTTCGCGATCTGTGGACTTTGGGTGGAAGACTGACTGGCTCGATGATTGAGGAGGGGTTTGCTATTGTCGAAAAAGCATGGCATTTGTTGCTTCCAAGACGCCTCCCAAATGGGGAAGAAAGAAGTCGGATCACGGTCAATTTCAATTGGGAGCTATCTCCAAAAGACGGAAGCATTGCTCCGAAGCTCTATTTCCTGGTGGACGAAGACTTCGATGAACATGTGTCGAAGGCAGTGGTCTCACTTTTCAGAGATCTTGGTTGGACTAAGAATGCGGATACCCATCTTTCGCTGGAGAAAGAAGCCTAGTAAGTTCTCACAGCTGCGACAAGATCCGTGATCGTGTCGACTATGCTAACGATGCCAGTTCCATTCGTGAGTTCGAAGGACAGAGTAATGTTTACATTTGGCTGGCCATCGCATATTCGGCTGAAGGGCCATATATCACTGTCTATTCAAATCCTCTGGCTGGAGTGAAAGTTTGACAAGGATTTTGAGACGGACATTGACTGAACCGGAATGTAGCTCAATCTAAACAGACCTTGGTTCTGGTAATTTTAGCTAGACAAATAAGCCAACACAATTCGAGTATGCCTTCGGAAACTTGTAGAGCACTCTTCCCCACCTCTCATTGTGTTCAAACATCGCCATTCATGGTCGCCAAGATAGAAGGAAGAATGTGTATGCTATTTTCCTTCCGAAGTCACTCTTTTACTAACCATATCGGATCATTCAGCACAATACCAGCAAATCTCCGACTTGAAAAGCGGAAAGAAATAGCGGTGTGAAATCGCACGAGAAGCACGACAGCTAGGAACCCTAGCGTCGTGAGACATCGCAACACCAGATCGCTGGCAACTGTCCGATACAAGCCTAGCGGAGGAATCCCGCAAGTGATGTGTCCATGAACAGGATCCATATTACCGAAAAGCAGACAAGGCATCAGCAAATCAGCTCTGACCCAGGCTAGGTATTTGATAGCTTGCCTGATTATGCTGCGTGACATCAGCGGCGAGGCCCCAGTGTACAGCATGGGGGTATGAGGATGCGAGACAATAGTCGATCCCGCTCTCAGGGTCTGGATGTATCAAGTAGCGCAAGTCTGGGGTCATGTCTATATTTTACTCATTGCCTGCAAAGAAGACAAGCTCAATATCGCTTTCTACCTCAGTAGATTCAAGATTATATCATCGTATCTTCGAAGGTCGATTTATTCATCTAAACTATATCACCATGGTATCAACAGGCACCGAGACTGCAGAAAGCCTCTTCAATACGTTAGGCGCTCGATACGAAGATGCTTTCGCCAACGACCCCCTCCTCTGCGATTTTGTCAAAAGCGTCGCCGAGAGCCTTCAACCCAAAAGCAAAGTAATAGATGTAGGATGCGGGACTGGCAAGCCAGTTTCTTACCTGCTGGCAGAAGCTGGTCACGAAGTTTATGGGATCGATGTCTCTGGCGAGATGGTTCGTCTCGCAACATCCCAAGTTCCCAGTGGCAAATTTCAGCAGGCAGATATGAGAGAGTACGAGCCTCCAGTTCAGATGGACGCTGTTTTTGCAGTCTTGTCTTTGTTTCAATTGACGCCTGGTGATCTGGTCTCTATGATGTATAAGTTTGGTGAGTGGGTTCCAATGGACGGAATTGTAGCTCTGTGCGTCCTGCCCTCTACTGCTTTGGCGCCGGAGAAGGTCGTTTATGACCCTACATGGGATGCAGTCTGGATGATTGGAAAAGAGTGGATGGGGAGCTTGACGAATGAATCGTTCTTTTCGGAGCAAGGTTGGGCACGAATACTGAAAGATGCGGGATTTGTTCTCGAAGTCGAACCGGTCTCGTACCTTTTCTCTCCCATCGGAGAGAACCACATTCCCGAAGCTCATCATTGCTTGGTAGCTAGGCGAGCAGAAAAAAAACCACTCCTTGGACCATTCCCTCGACCGACCAGTAGCCGCATAAAGAATTTTTGTGAGACGAACGGAGAGTTCTTGGGACATCCGCGCTTGGCGAGTGAGGACTTAGAGGTACTAGTCACTGGATTGGACCCGAAAGAGATATCTCTCCTTGTGAGAAAGGGTCAAGGTAACATCCAGTATTCCGATCTGTTTGATTTGTAGACTAATGAGCTTTGCAGGTAGCGGGTTGTCGCTGGCACGTAGCGGGTCTCCCAACTTCTGGAGTCTACCAGCTGCGCAAGCTTCACTCTCGTCCATCTCATCCGGGGCAGTAGAGACTGTGCTTGCTCCTTGGATGCTCAGCAATCCAGACGAGCTTCACAATACTCTGGCTGGTCTGGTACGAATTGCGAAGTCGCAGATCATCATCCTCCAAGGCGCCCCTGACAATGAAGCGACTCAACTCATCAACGCCGTCGCACGTTCGCTTCCGATTGCTCACCAAGGCCTACTTCTCGACTCCGCGAGTGGATATCTTACCCATCACGGGTTTAGTAGCATTTCGCTACAGCGTATCCATGCTACCTTCTCTTTCCCCGAAGAAGATATCTCACAACGCTGCAATGCTGCTGCGGAATTTCTATTTTCACTTTGGCATCGCGACCATGCCCAAAGGAAAGAGGCGGTAGAAATTGTTAGTCATAGACTTCGTCTACTTTTCAAGGGCCGTGAACATTCGATCGGATTCAACATGGTGGCTCTTATAGCAACCCGCTTGTAAAACCATGTCCAAATGTGGTCAACAGCTCGCTGAGACAGGATCTTGATTGAGCCGTCTGTATCGTACTGCAGCTCAGTAAAAGCAATCCATCCATTTAAGGGGTTTCATCTCTCAAAATAAAGTTATCCGTACCAAAGCTTGCTTATAGCCTATATTTTGTTCCCAGAGTAGGTCCCGTCAGAGGCAAAACGCTCTTTGTAAACAGAAACTGTCATCTGAAACGACACAGACTTGCCGAGCTGCTAAGTAGCTTATAGCCTAGAGCGAAAATTGATAGAGCTCCAGTGAATCTTTCTTTATACCGCGGCAATCCATGGAATGTCTATGCTGCACGTGGGAACCCCATCGCTATGTTTCCAGCCGTGTTTTGCTCTGAGCTGATTGCAGGCAATTAGCGGATTAAGCGAAAGTCCAAAGCGACGTCTAGGGTTCCAGATGTTCTCGTGAGTTCTTGCAACGCTTGTGTGACGATGAATCTGGTGATCAGGACAGACATGGGTAAATGAAGACTTAAATTGTACGCTCAATTTACTTGTCACTGCGGGAAATGACCTCGGCGCCTGTTGGGTGAAATTGAGCAAACGTTGTACAATGACAGCCACTGAGATTGCGCCCAATCATGCACTGTTCGTTGTTAGTACGAATTACTGAAAACAGATACCGTGCTACGAAAATCACTAGGATTACTACCGGGAGGCGAATGGCTGCAACAAGCACCTCGCGGCCTTCCACTCGCATCACTGAACTATTTTGGATGATACCGTCGCTCCACAAAAGTACCAGATAACGTGGCGAGCAACTCGGCATTTTGTGTGACCCAAATCCATCTCTGGTAACGTAACCATCCAAAGCCGTGTGATACATAGGCTTTCCTACTCATCGATCTCGCCGTAATGGCTCCCCCTTGCAAGCCAAAAGCCACCCTAGCACACTGATTTCGCAGATCCAGCCAGCCATTGTGTTCTTTGCCTCTATTATTCAAGTAACAAGATGCCAATAGTAGCCACAGTTCTTTCGCAGCTTGGCTCAGGCTGATCATACAGAATAGTAAGTTCAGACACATAACGTCTAACCCCCCCTTTCCGCCCACCCCCGCATTC